>JAHCLQ010000397.1:0-170959 GCA_023678885.1 Pogostemon cablin
TCGCTTGTTATGATCAACATTTTCTTCGTTTCGATGCATTTTTCCTTCATTTTGATGCCAATTCGCTTTATATGATCATCATTTCAATACATATTCCATCATTTTGATCTTCATTCACTTGTTATTATCAATATTTACTTCGCTTCGATGCATATTTCCTTCATTTTGATGCCCATTTGCTTGATATGATCAACATTTCCTTCATTTTGATACATATTCCTTCATTTTGATCTTCATTCGCTTATTATTATCACCATTTCCTTCGTTTCGATGCAAATTCCTTCATTTTGATTCTCATTCGCATGTTATGATCAACATTTCCTTCGTTTCGAAGCATATTTCCTTCATTTTAATTATCATTCGCGTGTTATATGATCAACATTTCCTTCGTTTCGATGTATATTCCTTCATTTAGATGCTCATTCACGTGTTATGATTAACATTTCCTTCGTTTCAATGCATATTTCCTTCATTTTGATGCTCATTCGCTTGTTATGATCAACATTTCCTTCGTTTCGATACATATTCCTCCATTTTAATGCTCATTCGCTTGTTATGATCAACATTTCCTTTGTTTCGATGCATATTCCTTCATTTTGATGATCATTCGCATGTTATGATCAACATTTCCTTCGTTTCGATTCATATTTCCTTCATTTTGATGCCCATTCCCATGTTATGATAAACATTTCCTTTGTTTCGATACATATTCCTCCATTTTAATGCTCATTCGCCTGTTATGATCAACATTCCCTTTGTTTTGATGCATATTCCTTCATTTTGATGCTTATCCGCATGTTATGATCAACATTTTTATCGTTTCGATGCATATTTCCTTAATTTTGATGCTCAATCGCTTGTTATGTTCAACATTTCTTTCCTTTCGATGCATATTTCTTCATTTCGATTCTAATTTGCTTGATATTATCAACATTTCCTTCGCTTCGATGCATATTTCCTTCATTTTGATACTCATTCGCTTGTTATGATCAACATTTCCTTCGTTTCGACGCACATTTCCTATATTTTGATGCTCAGTCGCTTGTTATGATCAACATTTCCTCCGTTTCGATGCATGTTTTCTTCATTTTGATGCTCATTTTCTCATTACGATCAACATTTCCTTCGTTTCGATGCATATTTCCTTCATTTTGATGCTCATTGGCGTGTTATGATCAACATTTCTTTCATTTCGATGCATATTTCCTTCATTTTGATGCTCATTCGCTTGTTATGATCAACATTTCATTCGTTTCGATGCATATTCCTTCATTTTGATGCTCATTCGCATGTTATGATCAACATTCCTTCGTTTCGATGCATATTTCCTTCATTTTGATGCCCATTCGCTTTATATGATAAACATTCCTTCGTTTCGATACATATTCTGTCATTTTGATCCTCATTCGCTTGTTATTATCAATATTTCCTTCGTTTCGATGCATATTTCCTTCATATTGATGCTCATTCACTTGTTATGATCAGCATTTCCATCGTTTCAATGCATATTTCCTTCATTTTAAGTCTCATTCGCTTGTTATATGATAAACATTTCCTTCATTTCGATGTATATTCCTTCATTTTGATGCTCATTCACGTGTTATGATCAACATTTCCTTCGTTTCGATGCATATTTCCTTCATTTTGATGCTCATTCGCTTGTTATGATCAACATTTCCTTCGTTTCGACGCACATTTCCTATATTTTGATGCTCATTTGCTTGTTATGATCAATATTTCCTCCGTTTCGATGCATGTTTTCTTCATTTTGATGTTCTTTTTCTCATTACGATCAACATTTCCTTCGTTTCGATGCATATTTCCTTCATTTTGATACTCATTCGCTTGTTATGATCAACATTTCATTCGTTTCGATGCGTATTCCTTCATTTTGATGCTCATTCGCATGTTATGATCAACATTTCCTTCGTTTCGATGCATATTTCCTTCATTTTGATTCCCATTCGCTTTATATGATCAACATTCCTTCGTTTCGATACATATTCCGTCATTTTGATCCTTATTCGCTTGTTATTATCAATATTTCCTTCGTTTCGATGCATATTTCCTTCATTTTGATGCTCATTCGCTTGTTATGATCTGCATTTCCTTCGTTTCAATGCATATTTCCTTCATTTTGACTCTCATTCGCTTGTTATATGATCAACATTTCCTTCATTTCGATGTATATTCCTTCATTTTGATGCTCATTCACGTGTTATGATCAACATTTCCTTTGTTTCGATGCATATTTCCTTCATTTTGATGCTCATTCGCTTGTTATGATCAACATTTCCTTCGTTTCGATGCATATTCCTCTATTTTGATGCTCATTCGCTTGTTATTATCAACATTTCCTTCGCTTTGATACATATTTCCTTCATTTTGATGCTCATTCGCTTGTTATGATCATAATTTCCTTCATTTTGACGCACATTTCCTTCATTTTGATGCTCATTCGCTTGTTATGATCAACATTTCATTCGTTTCGATGCATATTCCTTCATTTTGATGCTCATTCGCTTGTTATGATAAACATTTCCTTCGTTTCGATGCATATTTCCTTCATTTTGATGCCTATTCGCTTTATATGATCAACATTTCCTTCTTTTCGATACATATTCCGTCATTTGGATCCTCATTCGCTTGTTATTATCAATATTTCCTTCGTTTCGATGCATATTTCCTTCATTTTGATGCTCATTCGCTTGTTATGATCAACATTTCCTTCATTTTGATGCATATTTCCTTCATTTTGATGCCAATTCGCTTTATATGATCATCGTTTCAATACATATTCCATCATTTTGAACCTCATTCACTTATTATTATCAATATTACTTCGCTTCGATGCATATTTCCTTCATTTTGATGCCCATTCGCTTGATATGATCAACATTTCCTTCATTTCGATACATATTCCTTCATTTTGATCTTCATACGCTTATTATTATCACCATTTCCTTCGTTTCGATGAAAATTCCTTCATTTTGATTCTCATTCGCATGTTATGATCAACATTTCCTTCGTTTCGAAGCCTTCATTTTGATTCTCATTCGCTTGTTATATGATCAACATTTCCTTCATTTCGATGTATATTCCTTCATTTTGATGCTCATTCACGTGTTATGATTAACATTTCCTTCGTATCAATGCATATTTCCTTCATTTTGATGCTCATTCGCTGGTTATGATCAACATTTCCTTCATTTCGATACATATTCCTCCATTTTTATGCTCACTCGCATGTTATGATCAACATTTCCTTTGTTTCGATGCATATTCCTTCATTTTGATGATCATTCGCATGTTATGATCAACATTTCCTTCGTTTCGATTCATATTTCCTTCATTTTGATGCCCATTCCTATGTTATGATAATCATTTCCTTTGTTTCGATACATATTCCTCTATTTTAATGCTCATTCGCCTGTTATGATCAACAATTCCTTTGTTTTGATGCATATTCCTTCATTTTGAGGCTTATTCGCATGTTATGATCAACATTTTCATCGTTTCGATGCATATTTCCTTAATTTTGATGCTCAATCGCTTGTTATGTTCAACATTTCTTTCCTTTCGATGCATATTCCTTCATTTTGATTCTAATTTGCTTGTTATTATCAACATTTCCTTCGCTTCGATGCATATTTCCTTTATTTTGATACTCATTCGCTTGTTATGATCAACATTTCCTTCGTTTCGACGCACATTTCCTATATTTTGATGCTCATTCGCTTGTTATGATCAACATTTCCTCCATTTCGATGTATGTTTTCTTCATTTTGATGCTCATTTTCTCATTACGATCAACATTTCCTTCGTTTCGATGCATATTTCCTTCATTTTGATGCTCATTCGCTAGTTATGATCAACATTTTCTTTGTTTCGATGTATATTCCATCATTTTGATGCTCATTCGCTTATTATGATAAACATTTCCTACGTTTCAATGCAAATTCCTTCATTTTGATTCTCATTCGCATGTTATTATTAACGTTTCCTTCGTTTTGAAGCATATTTCCTTCATTTTGATTCTCATTCGCATGTTATGATCAACATTTCCTTCGTTTCGATGCATATTTCCTTCATTTTGATGCCCATTCGCTTTATATGATCAACATTTCCTTCTTTTCGATACATATTCCGTCATTTTGATCCTCATTCGCATGTTATTATCAATATTTCCTTCGTTTCGATGCATATTTCCTTCATTTTGATGCTCATTCGCTTGTTATGATCAACATTTCCTTCGTTTCGATGCATATTTCATTCATTTTGATGCCCATTCGCTTTATATGATAAACATTCCTTTGTTACGATACATATTCTGTCATTTTGATCCTCATTCGCTTGTTATTATCAATATTTCCTTCGTTTCAATGCATATTTCCTTCATTTTGATGCTCATTCGCTTGTTATGATCGCATTTCCTTCGTTTCAATACATATTTCCTTCATTTTGAGTCTCATTCGCTTGTTATATGATCAACATTTCCTTCATTTCGATGTATATTCATTCATTTTGATGCTCATTAACGTGATATGATCAACATTTCCTTCGTTTCGATGCATATTTCCTTCATTTTGATGCTCATTCGCTTGTTATGATCAACATTTCCTTCGTTTCGACGCACACTAACTATATTTTGATGCTCATTTGCTTGTTATGATCAACATTTCCTCCGTTTCGATGCATATTTTCTTCATTTTGACGCTCATTTTATCATTACGATCAACATTTCCTTCGTTTCGATGCATATTTCCTTCATTTTGATGCTCATTCGCTTTTTATGATCAACATTTTCTTCGTTTCGATGTATATTCCTTCATTTTGATGCTCATTCGCTTGTTAGGATCAACATTTCATTCGTTTCGATTCATATTCCTTCATTTTGATGCTCATTCGCATGTTATGATCAACATTTCCTTCGTTTCGATGCATATTTCCTTCATTTTGATGCCCATTCGCTTTATATGATCAACATTCCTTTGTTTCGATACATATTCCGTCATTTTGATCCTCATTCGCTTGTTATTATCAATATTTCCTTCGTTTCGATGCATATTTCCTCCATTTTGATGCTCATTCGCTTGTTATGAACAACATTTCCTTCGTTTCGATGCATATTTCCTTCATTTTGATGCTCATTCGCTTGTTATGATCTGCATTTCCTTCGTTTCAATGCATATTTCCTTCATTTTGAGTCTCATTCGCTTGTTATATGATCAACATTTCCTTCATTTCGATGTATATTCCTTCATTTTGATGCTCATTCACGTGTTATGATCAACAATTCCTTTGTTTCGATGCATATTTCCTTCATTTTGATGCTCATTCGCTTGTTATGATCAACATTTCCTTCGTTTCGATGCATATTCCTTTATTTTGATGCTCATTCGCTTGTTATTATCAACATTTCCTTCGCTTTGATATATATTTCCTTCATTTTGATGCTCATTCGCTTGTTATGATCATAATTTCCTTCATTTTGACGCACATTTCATTCATTTTGATGCTCATTCGCTTGTTATGATCAACATTTCATTCGTTTCGATGCATATTCCTTCATTTTGATGCTCATTCGCTTGTTATGATCAACATTTCCTTCGTTTCGATGCATATTTCCTTCATTTTGATGCATATTAGCTTTATATGATCAACATTTCCTTCTTTTCGATACATATTCCGTCATTTTGATCCTCATTCGCTTGTTATTATCAATATTTCCTTCGTTTCGATACATATTTCATTCATTTTGATGTTCATTCGCTTGTTATGATCAACATTTCCTTCGTTTCGATGCATATTTCCTTCATTTTGATGTCAATTCGCTTTATATGATCATCGTTTCAATACATATTCCATCATGTTGATCCTCATTCACTTGTTATTATCAATATTTACTTCGCTTCGATGCATATTTCCTTCATTTTGATGCCCATTCGCTTGATATGATCAACATTTCCTTCATTTCGATACATATTCCTTCATTTTGATATTCATACGCTTATTATTATCACCATTTCCTTTGTTTCGATGCAAATTCCTTCATTTTGATTCTCATTCGCATGTTATGATCAACATTTCCTTCGTTTCGAAGCACATTTCCTTCATTTTGATTCTCATTCGCTTGTTATATGATCAACATTTCCTTCGTTTCGATGTATATTCCTTTATTTTGATGCTCATTCACGTGTTATGATTAACATTTCCTTCGTTTCAATGCATATTTCCTTCATTTTGATGCTCATTCGCTTGTTATGATCAACATTTTCTTCGTTTAGATACATATTCCTCCATTTTAATGCTCATTCGCTTATTATGATCAACATTTCCTTTGTTTCGATGCATATTCCTTCATTTTGATGATCATTCGCATGTTGCGATCAACATTTCCTTCGTTTCTATTCATATTTCCTTCATTTTGATGCCCATTCCCATGTTATGATAAACATTTCCTTTGTTTCGATACATATTCTTCCATTTTAATGCTCATTCGCCTGTTATGATAAACATTTCCTTTGTTTCGATGCAAATTCCTTCATTTTGATTCTCATTCGCATGTTATGATCAACATTTCCTTCGTTTCGAAGCACATTTCCTTCATTTTGATTCTCATTCGCTTGTTATATGATCAACATTTCCTTCGTTTCGATGTATATTCCTTCATTTTGATGCTCATTCACGTGTTATGATTAACATTTCCTTCGTTTCAATGCATATTTCCTTCATTTTGATGCTCATTCGCTTGTTATGATCAACATTTTCTTCGTTTAGATACATATTCCTCCATTTTAATGCTTATTCTCATTACGATCAACATTTCCTTCGTTTCGATGCATATTTCCTTCATTTTGATGCTCATTCGCTTGTTATGTTCAATATTTTCTTCGTTTCGATGCATATTTCCTTCATTTTGATGCTCATTCACTCGTTATGATCAACATTTCTTTCGTTTCGATTCATATTCCTTCATTTAGATTCTCTTTCGCATGTTATGATCAACGTTTCCTTCGTTTTGAAGCATATTTCCTTCATTTTGATTCTCATTCGCTTGTTATGATCAATATTTCCTTTGTTTCGATGCATATTCCTTCATTTTGATGCTCATTCGCTTGTTATGATCAACATTTTTTTCGTTTCGATGCATATTTCCTTCATTTTTAGGCTCATTCGGTTTTTATGATCAACGTTAACTTCATTTCGATGCATATTCCTTCATTTTGATGCTCATTGGCTTGTTATGATCAACATTTCCTTCGTTTCGAATGCATATTTCCTTTATTTTGATGCTCATTTGCATGTTATGATCAACATTTCCTTCGTTTCGATTCATATTTCCTTCATTTTGATGCCCATTCCCTTGTTATGATAAACATTTCCTTCGTTTTGATACATATTCCTCCATTTTAATGCTCATTCGCTTGTTATGATCAACATTTCCTTTGTTTTGATGCATATTCCTTCATTTTGATGCTCATTTTCTCATTACGATCAACATTTTCTTCGTTTCGATGCATATTTCCTACATTTTAATTCTCATACGCTTATTTTATGATCAATATTTCCTTCGTTTCGATGCATATTCCTTCATTTTGATGCTCATTCGCGTGTTATGATCAACATTTCCTTCGTTTCGATGCATATTTCCTTCATTTTGGTGCTCATTCGCTTGTTATGATCAACATTTCATTCGTTTCGATGCATATTCCTTCATTTTGATGCTCATTCGCATGTTATGATCAACATTTCCTTCGTTTCGATGCATATTTCATTCATTTTGATACCCTTTCGCTCTATATGGTCAACATTTCCTTCGTTTTGATACATATTCCGTCATTTTGATCCTCATTTTCTTGTTATTATCAACATTTCCTTCGCTTCGATGCATATTTCCTTCATTTTGATGCTCATTCGCTTGTTATGATCAACATTTCCTTCGTTTCGATGCATATTTCCTTCATTTTGATGCCAATTCGCTTTATATGATCATCGTTTCGATACATATTCCGTCATTTTGATCCTTATTCACTAGTTATTATCAACATTTCCTTCGCTTCGATGCATATTTCCTTCATTTTGATACCCATTCGCTTGATATGATCAACATTTCCTTCATTTCGATACATATTCCTTCATTTTGATCTTCATTTGCTTATTATTATCACCATTTCCTTCGTTTCGATGCAAATTCCTTCATTTTGATTCTCATTCGCATGTTATGATCAACATTTCCTTCGTTTTGAAGCATATTTCCTTCATTTTGATTCTCATTCGCTTATTATATGATCAGCATTTCCTTCGTTTCTATGTATATTCCTTCATTTTGATGCTCATTCACGTGTTGTGATCAACATATCCTTCGTTTCGATGTATATTTCCTTCATTTTGATGCTCATTCGCTTGTTATGATCAACATTTCCTTCGTTTAGATACATATTCCTTCATTTTAATGCTCATTCGCTTGTTATGATCAACATTTCCTTCGTTTCGATGAATATTCCTTCATTTTGATGCTCATTCGTATTTTATGATCAATATTTCCTTTGTTTCGATTCATATTTCCTTTATTTTGATGCCCATTCCCTTGTTATAATAAACATTTCCTTCGTTTCAATACATATTCCTCCATTTTAATGCTCATTCGCTTGTTATGATCAACATTTCCTTTGTTTCGATGCATATTCCTTCATTTTTATGCTCATTCGCATGTTATGATCAACATTTTCTTAGTTTCGATGCATATTTCCTTTATTTTTATGCTCATTTTGATCCTCATTCGCATGTTATTATCAATATTTCCTTCGTTTCGATGCATACTTCCTTCATTTTGATGCTCATTCGCTTGTTATGATCAACATTTTCTTCGTTTCGATGCATTTTTCCTTCATTTTGATGCCAATTCGCTTTATATGATCATCATTTCAATACATATTCCATCATTTTGATCTTCATTCACTTGTTATTATAAATATTTACTTCGCTTCGATGCATATTTCCTTCATTTTGATGCCCATTTGCTTGATATGATCAACATTTCCTTCATTTTGATACATATTCCTTCATTTTATTCTTCATTCGCTCATTATTATCACCATTTCCTTCGTTTCGATGCAAATTCCTTCATTTTGATTCTCATTCGCATGTTATGATGAACATTTCCTTCGTTTCGAAGCATATTTCCTTCATTTTAATTCTCATTCGCGTGTTATATGATCAACATTTCCTTCGTTTCGATGTATATTCCTTCATTTAGATGCTCATTCACGTGTTATGATTAACATTTCCTTCGTTTCAATGCATATTTCCTTCATTTTGATGCTCATTCGCTTGTTATGATCAACATTTCCTTCGTTTCGACACATATTCCTCCATTTTAATGCTCATTCGCTTGTTATGATCAACATTTCCTTTGTTTCGATGCATATTCCTTCATTTTGATGATCATTCGCATGTTATGATCAACATTTCCTTCGTTTCGATTCATATTTCCTTCATTTTGATGCTCATTCCCATGTTATGATAAACATTTCCTTTGTTTCGATACATATTCCTCCATTTTAATGCTCATTCGCCTGTTATGATCAACATTTCCTTTGTTTTGATGCATATTCCTTCATTTTGATGCTTATCCGCATGTTATGATCAACATTTTTATCGTTTCGATGCATATTTCCTTAATTTTGATGCTCAATCGCTTGTTATGTTCAACATTTCTTTCCTTTCGATGCATATTTCTTCATTTCGATTCTAATTTGCTTGATATTATCAACATTTCCTTCGCTTCGATGCATATTTCCTTCATTTTGATACTCATTCGCTTGTTATGATCAACATTTCCTTCGTTTCGACGCACATTTCCTATATTTTGATGCTCATTCGCTTGTTATGATCAACATTTCCTCCGTTTCGATGCATGTTTTCTTCATTTAGATGCTCATTTTCTCATTACGATCAACATTTCCTTCGTTTCGATGCATATTTCCTTCATTTTGATGCTCATTGGCGTGTTACGATCAACATTTCTTTCATTTCGATGCATATTTCCTTCATTTTGATGCTTATTCGCTTGTTATGATCAACATTTCATTCGTTTCGATGCATATTCCTTCATTTTGATGCTCATTCGCATGTTATGATCAACATTCCTTCGTTTCGATGCATATTTCCTTCATTTTGATGCCCATTCGCTTTATATGATAAACATTCCTTCGTTTCGATACATATTCTGTCATTTTGATCCTCATTCGCTTGTTATTATCAATATTTCCTTCGTTTCGATGCATATTTCCTTCATATTGATGCTCATTCACTTGTTATGATCAACATTTCCATCGTTTCAATGCATATTTCCTTCATTTTAAGTCTCATTCGCTTGTTATATGATAAACATTTCCTTCATTTCGATGTATATTCCTTCATTTTGATGCTCATTCACGTGTTATGATCAACATTTCCTTCGTTTCGATGCATATTTCCTTCATTTTGATGCTCATTCGCTTGTTATGATCAACATTTCCTTCGTTTCGACGCACATTTCCTATATTTTGATGCTCATTTGCTTGTTATGATCAATATTTCCTCCGTTTCGATGCATGTTTTCTTCATTTTGATGTTCTTTTTCTCATTACGATCAACATTTCCTTCGTTTCGATGCATATTTCCTTCATTTTGATGCTCATTCGCTTGTTATGATCAACATTTCATTTGTTTCGATGCGTATTCCTACATTTTGATGCTCATTCGCATGTTATGATCAACATTTCCTTCGTTTCGATGCATATTTCCTTCATTTTGATTCTCATTCGCTTTATATGATCAACATTCCTTCGTTTCGATACATATTCCGTCATTTTGATCCTTATTCGCTTGTTATTATCAATATTTCCTTCGTTTCGATGCATATTTCCTTCATTTTGATGCTCATTCGCTTGTTATGATCTGCATTTCCTTCGTTTCAATGCATATTTCCTTCATTTTGACTCTCATTCGCTTGTTATATGATCAACATTTCCTTCATTTCGATGTATATTCCTTCATTTTGATGCTCATTCACGTGTTATGATCAATATTTCCTTTGTTTCGATGCATATTTCCTTCATTTTGATGCTCATTCGCTTGTTATGATCAACATTTCCTTCGTTTCGATGCATATTCCTTTATTTTGATGCTCATCCGCTTGTTATTATCAACATTTCCTTCGCTTTGATACATATTTCCTTCATTTTGATGCTCATTCGCTTGTTATGATCATAATTTCCTTCATTTTGACGCACATTTCCTTCATTTTGATGCTCATTCGCTTGTTATGATCAACATTTCATTTGTTTCGATGCATATTCCTTCATTTTGAGCTCATTCGCTTGTAATGATAAATATTTCCTTCGTTTCGATGCTTATTTCCTTCATTTTGATGCCTATTCGCTTTATATGATCAACATTTCCTTCTTTTCGATACATATTCCATCATTTTGATCCTCATTCGCTTGTTATTATCAATATTTCCTTCGTTTCGATGCATATTTCCTTCATTTTGATGCTCATTCGCTTGTTATGATCAACATTTCCTTCATTTTGATGCATATTTCCTTCATTTTGATGCCAATTCGCTTTATATGATCATCGTTTCAATACATATTCCTTCATTTTAATGCTCATTCGCGTGTTATGATCAATATTTCCTTCGTTTCGATGCATATTTCCTTCATTTTGATGCTCATTCGCTTGTTATGATCAACATTTCATTCGGTTCGATGCATATTCCTTCATTTTTATGCTCATTCGCATGTTATGATCAACATTTCCTTCGTTTCGTTGCATATTTCTTTCATTTTGATGCCCATTCGCTTTATATGTTCATCATTTCCTTCGTTTCGATACATATTCCGTCATTTTGATCCTCATTCGCTTTTTATTATCAACATTTCTTTCGCTTCGATGAATATTTCCTTCATTTTGATGCCCATTCGCTTGATATGATCAACATTTCCTTCATTTCGATACATATTCCTTCATTTTGATCTTCATACGCTTATTATTATCACCATTTCCTTCGTTTCGATGAAAATTCCTTCATTTTGATTCTCATTCGCATGTTATGATCAACATTTCCTTCGTTTCGAAGCCTTCATTTTGATTCTCATTCGCTTGTTATATGATCAACATTTCCTTCATTTCGATTTATATTCCTTCATTTTGATGCTCATTCACGTGTTATGATTAACATTTCCTTCGTATCAATGCATATTTCCTTCATTTTGATGCTCATTCGCTGGTTATGATCAACATTTCCTTCATTTCGATACATATTCCTCCATTTTTATGCTCATTCGCTTGTTATGATCAATATTTCCTTTGTTTCGATGCATATTCCTTCATTTTGATGATCATTCGCATGTTATGATCAACATTTCCTTCGTTTCGATTCATATTTCCTTCATTTTGATGCCCATTCCTATGTTATGATAAACATTTCCTTTGTTTCGATACATATTCCTCCATTTTAATGCTCATTCGCCTGTTATGATCAACAATTCCTTTGTTTTGAGGCATATTCCTTCATTTTGAGGCTTATTCGCATGTTATGATCAACATTTTCATCGTTTCGATGCATATTTCCTTAATTTTGATGCTCAATCGCTTGTTATGTTCAACATTTCTTTCCTTTCTATGCATATTCCTTCATTTTGATTCTAATTTGCTTGTTATTATCAACATTTCCTTCGCTTCGATGCATATTTCCTTCATTTTGATACTCATTCGCTTGTTATGATCAACATTTCCTTCGTTTCGACGCACATTTCCTATATTTTGATGCTCATTCGCTTGTTATGATCAATATTTCCTCCATTTCGATGTATGTTTTCTTCATTTTGATGCTCATTTTCTCATTACGATCAACATTTCCTTCGTTTCGATGCATATTTCCTTCATTTTGATGCTCATTCGCTAGTTATGATCAACATTTTCTTTGTTTCGATGTATATTCCATCATTTTGATGCTCATTCGCTTATTATGATAAACATTTCCTACGTTTCGATGCAAATTCCTTCATTTTGATTCTCATTCGCATGTTATTATTAACGTTTCCTTCGTTTTGAAGCATATTTCCTTCATTTTGATTCTCATTCGCTTGTTATGATCAACATTTCCTTCGTTTCGATGCATATTTCCTTCATTTTGATGCCCATTCGCTTTATATGATCAACATTTCCTTCTTTTCGATACATATTCCGTCATTTTGATCCTCATTCGCATGTTATTATCAATATTTCCTTCGTTTCGATGCATATTTCCTTCATTTTGATGCTCATTCGCTTGTTATGATCAACATTTCCTTCGTTTCGATGCATATTTCATTCATTTTGATGCCCATTCGCTTTATATGATAAACATTCCTTTGTTACGATACATATTCTGTCATTTTGATCCTCATTCGCTTGCTATTATCAATATTTCCTTCGTTTCGATGCATATTTCCTTCATTTTGATGCTCATTCGCTTGTTATGATCGCATTTCCTTCGTTTCAATACATATTTCCTTCATTTTGAGTCTCATTCGCTTGTTATATGATCAACATTTCCTTCATTTCGATGTATATTCCTTCATTTTGATGCTCATTAACGTGATATGATCAACATTTCCTTCGTTTCGATGCATATTTCCTTCATTTTGATGCTCATTCGCTTGTTATGATCAACATTTCCTTCGTTTCGACGCACACTAACTATATTTTGATGCTCATTTGCTTGTTATGATCAACATTTCCTCCGTTTCGATGCATGTTTTCTTCATTTTGATGCTCATTTTATCATTACGATCAACATTTCCTTCGTTTCGATGCATATTTCCTTCATTTTGATGCTCATTCGCTTTTTATGATCAACATTTTCTTCGTTTCGATGTATATTCCTTCATTTTGATGCTCATTCGCTTGTTAGGATCAACATTTCATTCGTTTCGATTCATATTCCTTCATTTTGATGCTCATTCGCATGTTATGATCAACATTTCCTTCGTTTCGATGCATATTTCCTTCATTTTGATGCCCATTCGCTTTATATGATCAACATTCCTTTGTTTCGATACATATTCCGTCATTTTGATCCTCATTCGCTTGTTATTATCAATATTTCCTTCGTTTCGATGCATATTTCCTCCATTTTGATGCTCATTCGCTTGTTATGAACAACATTTCCTTCGTTTCGATGCATATTTCCTTCATTTTGATGCTCATTCGCTTGTTATGATCTGCATTTCCTTCGTTTCAATGCATATTTCCTTCATTTTGAGTCTCATTCGCTTGTTATATGATCAACATTTCCTTCATTTCGATGTATATTCCTTCATTTTGATGCTCATTCACGTGTTATGATCAACATTTCCTTTGTTTCGATGCATATTTCCTTCATTTTAATGCTCATTCGCTTGTTATGATCAACATTTCCTTCGTTTCGATGCATATTCCTTTATTTTGATGCTCATTCGCTTGTTATTATCAACATTTCCTTCGCTTTGATATATATTTCCTTCATTTTGATGCTCATTCGCTTGTTATGATCATAATTTCCTTCATTTTGACAAACATTTCATTCATTTTGATGCTCATTCGCTTGTTATGATCAACATTTCATTCGTTTCGATGCATATTCCTTCATTTTGATGCTCATTCGCTTGTTATGATCAACATTTCCTTCGTTTCGATGCATATTTCCTTCATTTTGATGCCTATTAGCTTTATATGATCAACATTTCCTTCTTTTCGATACATATTCCGTCATTTTGATCCTCATTCGCTTGTTATTATCAATATTTCCTTCGTTTCGATGCATATTTCATTCATTTTGATGTTCATTCGCTTGTTATGATCAACATTTCCTTCGTTTCGATGCATATTTCCTTCATTTTGATGCCAATTCGCTTTATATGATCATCGTTTCAATACATATTCCATCATGTTGATCCTCATTCACTTGTTATTATCAATATTTACTTCGCTTCGATGCATATTTCCTTCATTTTGATGCCCATTCGCTTGATATGATCAACATTTCCTTCATTTCGATACATATTCCTTCATTTTGATATTCATACGCTTATTATTATCACCATTTCCTTTGTTTCGATGCAAATTCCTTCATTTTGATTCTCATTCGCATGTTATGATCAACATTTCCTTCGTTTCGAAGCACATTTCCTTCATTTTGATTCTCATTCGCTTGTTATATGATCAACATTTCCTTCGTTTCGATGTATATTCCTTCATTTTGATGCTCATTCACGTGTTATGATTAACATTTCCTTCGTTTCAATGCATATTTCCTTCATTTTGATGCTCATTCGCTTGTTATGATCAACATTTTCTTCGTTTAGATACATATTCCTCCATTTTAATGCTCATTCGCTTATTATGATCAACATTTCCTTTGTTTCGATGCATATTCCTTCATTTTGATGATCATTCGCATGTTGCGATCAACATTTCCTTCGTTTCTATTCATATTTCCTTCATTTTGATGCCCATTCCCATGTTATGATAAACATTTCCTTTGTTTTGATACATATTCTTCCATTTTAATGCTCATTCGCCTGTTATGATCAACATTTCCTTTGTTTTGATGTATATTCTTTCATTTTTATGCTTATTCGCATGTTATGATTAACATTTTCATCGTTTCGATGCATATTTCCTTAATTTTGATGCTCAATCGCTTGTTATGTTCAACATTTCTTACATTTCGATGCATATTCCTTCATTTTGATTCTAATTTGCTTGTTATTATCAACATTTCCTTCGCTTCGATGCATATTTCCTTTATTTTGATACTCATTCGCTTGTTATGATCAACATTTCCTTCGTTTCGACGCACATTTCCTATATTTTGATGCTCATTCGCTTGTTATGATCAACATTTCCTCCATTTCGATGCATGTTTTCTTCATTTTGATGCTCATTTTCTCATTACGATCAACATTTCCTTCGTTTCGATGCATCTTTCCTTCATTTTTATGCTCATTCGCTTGTTATGATCAACATTTTCTTCGTTTCAATGTATATTCCATTATTTTGATGCTTATTCGCTTATTATGATAAAGATTTCCTACGTTTCGATGCAAATTCCTTCATTTTGATTCTCATTCGCATGTTATTATCAACGTTTCCTTCGTTTTGAAGCATATTTCCTACATTTTGATTCTCATTCGCTTGTTTTATGATCAACATTTCCTTCATTTCGATGCATATTCCTTCATTTTGTTGCTTATTCGCTTGTTACGATCAACATTTCCTTCGTTTCGATGCATATTTCCTTCATTTTGATGCTCATTCGCTTGTTATGATCAACATTTCTTTCGTTTCGATGCATATTCCTTCATTTTGATGCTCATTCGCATGTTATGATCAACATTTCCTTCGTTTCGATGCATATTTCCTTCATTTTGATGCCATTCGCTTTATATGATCAACATTCCTTCGTTTCGATACATATTCCGTCATTTTGATCCTCATTCGCTTGTTATTATCAATATTTCCTTCATTTTGATACTCATTCGCTTGTTATGATCAGCATTTCCTTCGTTTCAATTCATATTTTCTTCATTTTGAGTCTCATTCGCTTGTTATATGATCAACATTTCCTTCATTTCGATGTATATTCCTTCATTTTGATGCTCATTCACGTGTTATGATAAACATTTTCTTCCTTTCGATGCATATTTCCTTCATTTTGATGCTCATTCGCTTGTTATGACCAACATTTCCTTCGTTTCGATGCATATTCCTTTATTTTGATGCTCATTTGCTTGTTATTATCAACATTTCCATCGCTTTGATACATATTTCCTTCATTTTGAAGCTCATTCGCTTGTTATGATCAACATTTCCTTCATTTTGACGCACATTTCCTTCATTTTGATGCTCATTCGCTTGTTATGATCAACATTTCATTAGTTTCGAAGCATATTCCTTCATTTTGATGATCATTCGCTTGTTATGATAAACATTTCCTTCGTTTCGATGCATATTTCCTTCATTTTGATGCCCATTCGCTTTATATGATCAACATTTCCTTCGTTTCGATACATATTCCATCATTTTGATCCTCATTCGCTTGTTATTATCAATATTTCCTTCGTTTCGATGCATATTTCCTCCATTTTGATGCTCATTCGCTTGTTATGAACAACATTTCCTTCGTTTCGATGCATATTTCCTTCATTTTGATGCCAATTCGCTTTATATGATCATCATTTCAATACATATTCCGTCATTTTGATCCTTATTCACTTGTTATTATCAATAATTACTTCGCTTCGATGCATATTTCCTTCATTTTGATGCCCATTCGCTTGGTATGATCAACATTTCCTTCATTTCGATACATATTCCTTCATTTTGATCTTCATTCGCTTATTATTATAACCATTTCCTTCGTTTCGATGCAAATTCCTTCATTTTGATTCTCATTCGGATGTTATGATCAACATTTTCTTCGTTTCGAAGCATATTTCCTTCATTTTGATTCTCATTCGCTTGTTATATGATCAACATTTCCTTCGTTTCGATGTATTTTCCTTCATTTTGATGCTCATTCACGTGTTATGATTAACATTTCCTTCGTTTCAATGCATATTTCCTTCATTTTGATGCTCATTCGCTTGTTATGATCAATATTTCCTTCGTTTCAATACATATTCCGCCATTTAAATGCTCATTCGCTTGTTATGATCAACATTTCCTTTGTTTCGATGCATATTCCTTCATTTTGATGATCATTCGCATGTTATGATCAACATTTCCTTCGTTTCGATTCATATTTCCTTCATTTTGATGCCCATTCCCATGTAATGATAAACATTTCCTTTGTTTCGATACATATTCCACCATTTTAATGCTCATTCGCCTGTTATGATCAACATTTCCTTTGTTTTGATACATATTCCTTCATTTTGATGCTTATTCGCATGTTGTGATCAACATTTTTATCGTTTCGATGCATATTTCCATAATTTTGATTCTCAATCGCTTGTTATGTTCAACATTTCTTTCCTTTCGATGCATATTCCTTCATTTTGATTCTAATTTGCTTGTTATTATCAACATTTCCTTCGCTTCGATGCATATTACCTTCATTTTGATACTCATTCGCTTTCTATGATCAACATTTCCTTCGTTTCGATGCACATTTCCGATATTTTGATGCTCATTCGCTTGTTATAATCAACATTTCCACCGTTTCGATGTATGTTTTCTTCATTTTGATGCTCATTTTCTCATTACGATCAACATTTCCTTCGTTTCGATGCATATTTCCTTCATTTTGATGCTCATTCGCTTGTTATGATCAACATTTTCTTCGTTTCGATGCATATTCCTTCATTTTGATGCTCATTCGCTTATTATGATCAACATTTCCTACGTTTCGATTAAAATTCCTTCATTTTGATTCTCATTCGCATGTTATTATGATCAACATTTCATTTATTTTGAAGCATATTTCCTTCATTTTGATTCTCATTCGCTTGTTTTATGATCAACATTTCCTTCGTTTCGATGCATATTCCTTCATTTTGATGTTCATTCGCGTGTTACGATCAATATTTCTTTCGTTTCGATGCATATTTCCTTCATTTTGATGCTCATTCGCTTGTTATGATCAACATTTTATTCGTTTCGATGCATATTCATTCATTTTGATGCTCATTCGCATGTTATGATCAACATTTCCTTCGTTTCGATGCATATTTCCTTCATTTTGATATCCATTCGCTTTGTATGATCAACATTCCTTCGTTTCGATACATATTCCGTCATTTTGATCCTCATTCGCTTGTTATTATCAATATTTCCTTCGTTTCGATGTATATTTCCTTCATTTTGATGCTCATTCGCTTGTTATGATCAGCATTTTCTTCGTTTCAATGCATATTTCCTTCATTTTGAGTCTCATTCGCTTGTTATATGATCAACATTTTCTTCATTTTGATGTATATTCCTTCATTTTGATGCTCATTCACGTGTTATGATCAACATTTCCTTGGTTTCGATACATATTCCTTCATTTTGATGCTCATTCGCTTGTTATGATCAACATTTCCTTCGTTTCGATGCATATTCCTTTATTTTGATGCTCATTCGCTTGTTATTATCAATATTTCCTTCGCTTTGATACATATTTCTTTCATTTTGATGCTCATTCGCTTGTTATGATCAACATTTCCTTCATTTTGACGCACATTTCCTTCATTTTGATGCTCATTCGCTTGTTATGATCAACATTTCCTTAATTTCGATGCATATTTCCTTCATTTTGATTCTCATTCGCTTGTTATGATCAACATTTTCTTCGTTTCGATGCATATTTCCTTCATTTTGATGCTCATTCACATGTTATGATCAACATTTCCTTCGTTTCAATGTATATTTCTTTCATTTTGATAACCATTCGCTTGATATGATCAACATTTCCTTCGTTTCGATACATATTCCTTCATTTTGATCCTCATTCGCTTGTTATTATCAACATTTCCTTTGCTTCGATGCATATTTCCTTCATTTTGATGCTCATTCGCTTGTTATGATCAACATTTCCTTCATTTTGATGCCCATTCGCTTGTTATGATCAATATTTCCTTCGTTTCTATGCATGTTTCCTTTATTTTGATGCTCATTTTCTCATTACGATCAACATTTCCTTCGTTTCGATGCATATTTCCTTCATTTTGATGCTAATTTGCTTGTTATCATCAATATTTTCTTCATTTCGATGCATGTTCTTTCATTAGCATTTCCTTTGTTTGTTAAGATCAAAATTTCCATCGTTTCGATGCAAATTCCTTCATTTTGATTCTCATTCACATGTTATGATCAATGTTTCCTTCGTTTCGAAGCATATTTCCTTCATTTTGATTCTCATTCACTTGTTATATGATCAAAATTTCTTTCGTTTCGATGTATATTCCTTCATTTTGATGCTCATTCACGTGTTGTGATCAACATTTCCTTTGTTTCGATGCATATTTCTTTCATTTTAATGATCATTCGCTTGTTATGATCAATATTTCCTTCGTTTAGATACATATTCCTTCATTTTAATGTTCATTCGCTTGTTATGATCAACATTTCCTTTGTTTCGATGAATATTCCTTCATTTTGATGCTCATTCATATGTTATGATCAATATTTCCATAGTTTCGATTCATATTTCCTTTATTTTGATGCCCATTCCCTTGTTATAATAAACATTTCCTTCGTTTCGATACATATTCCTCCATTTTAATGCTCATTCGCTTGTTATGATCAACATTTCCTTTGTTTCGATGCATATTCCTTCATTTTTAAGCTCATTCGCATGTTATGATCAACATTTTCTTCGTTTCGATGCATATTTCCTTTATTTTTATGCTCATTCGCTTGTTATGATCAATGTTTATTTCGTTTCGATGCATATTCCTTCATTTTGATGCTCATTGGCTTGTTATGATCAACATTTCCTTCGTTTCGACACACATTTCCTATATTTTGATGCACATTTGCTTGTTATGATCAACATTTCCTCCGTTTCCTTCATTTTGATGCTTATTTTCACATTACGATCAACATTTCCTTCGTTTCGATGCATATTTCCTTCATTTTGATGCTCATTCGCTTGTTATGATCAACATTTTCTTCGTTTCGATGCATATTCCTTCATTTTGATGCTCATTCGCATGTTATAATCAACATTTCCTTCGTTTCGATTCATATTTTCTTCATTTTGATGCCTATTCCGTTGTTATGATAAACATTTCCTTCGTTTCGATACATATTCCTCCATTTTAATGCTCATTCGCATGTTATGATCAACATTTCCTTTGTTTTGATGCATATTCCTTAATTTTGATGCTCATTCGCATGTTATGATCAACATTTTATTCGTTTCGTGCATATTTCCTTAATTTTGATGCTCAATCGCTTGTTATGATCAACATTTCCATTACGATGGATATTTCTTCATTTTGATACACATTCGCATGTTATGATCACCATTTCCTTCGTTTCGATGCATATTCCTTCATTTTGATGCACATTCGCATGTTATGATCAACATTTCCTTCGTTTCAATGTATATTTCTTTCATTTTGATAACCATTCGCTTGATATGATCAACATTTCCTTCGTTTCGATACATATTCCTTCATTTTGATCCTCATTCGCTTGTTATTATCAACATTTTCTTCGCTTCGATGCATATTTCCTTCATTTTGATGCTCATTCGCTTGTTATGATCAACATTTCCTTCATTTTGATGCCCATTCGCTTGTTATGATCAATATTTTCGTCGTTTCGATGCATGTTTCCTTTATTTTGATGCTCATTTTCTCATTATGATCAACATTTCCTTCGTTTCATTGAATATTTCCTTCATTTTGATGCTCATTCGCTTGTTATCATCAATATTTTCTTAATTTCGATGCATATTCTTTCATTTTGATGCTCAGTCGCTTGTTATGATCAACATTTCCTTCATTTCGATGCAAATTCCTTCATTTTGATTATCATTCGCTTGTTTTATGATCAACATTTCCTTCGTTTCGATGCATATTCCTTCATTTTGATGCTCATTAGCTTGTTATGATCAATATTTTCTTCGTTTCTATGCATATTCCTTCATTTTGATGCTCATTCGCTTGTTATGATCAACATTTGCTTCGTTTTGATGCAAATTCCTTCATTTTGATTCTCATTCGCATGTGATTATCAACGTTTCCTTCGTTTCAAAGCATATTTCCTTCATTTTGATTCTCATTCGCTTGTTTTATGATCAATATTTCCTTCGTTTTGATGCATATTCCTTCATTTTGATGCTCATTCGCGTGTTATGATCAATATTTACTTCGTTTCGATGCATATTTTCTTCATTTTGATGCTCATTCGCTTGTTATGATCAACAATTCATTTGTTTCAATGCATATTCCTTCATTTTGATGCACATTCGCATGTTATGATCAACATTTCCTTCGTTTCAATGTATATTTCTTTCATTTTGATAACCATTCGCTTGATATGATCAACATTTCCTTCGTTTCGATACATATTCCTTCATTTTGATCCTCATTCGCTTGTTATTATCAACATTTCCTTCGCTTCGATGCATATTTCCTTCATTTTGATGCTCATTCGCTTGTTATGATCAACATTTCCTTCATTTTGATGCCCATTCGCTTGTTATGATCAATATTTCCGTCGTTTCGATGCATGTTTCCTTTATTTTGATGCTCATTTTCTCATTATGATCAACATTTCCTTCGTTTCATTGCATATTTCCTTCATTTTGATGCTCATTCGCTTGTTATCATCAATATTTTCTTAATTTCGATGCATATTCTTTCATTTTGATGCTCAGTCGCTTGTTATGATCAACATTTCCTTCATTTCGATGCAAATTCCTTCATTTTGATTCTCATTCGCTTGTTTTATGATCAACATTTCCTTCGTTTCGATGCATATTCCTTCATTTTGATGCTCATTAGCTTGTTATGATCAATATTTTCTTCGTTTCTATGCATATTCCTTCATTTTGATGCTCATTCGCTTGTTATGATCAACATTTGCTTCGTTTTGATGCAAATTCCTTCATTTTGATTCTCATTCGCATGTGATTATCAACGTTTCCTTCGTTTCAAAGCATATTTCCTTCATTTTGATTCTCATTCGCTTGTTTTATGATCAATATTTCCTTCGTTTTGATGCATATTCCTTCATTTTGATGCTCATTCGCGTGTTATGATCAATATTTACTTCGTTTCGATGCATATTTTCTTCATTTTGATGCTCATTCGCTTGTTATGATCAACAATTCATTTGTTTCAATGCATATTCCTTCATTTAAATGCTCATTCGCATGTTATGATCAATATTTCCTTCGTTTCGATGCATATTTCCTTCATTTTGATGCCCATTCGCTTTATATGATCAACATTTCCTTCGTTACGATACATATTCCGTTATTTTGATACTCATTCGCTTGTTATTATCAACATTTCCTTCGCTTCGATGCATATTTATTTCATTTTTATGCTCATTCGCTTGTTATGATCAACATTTCATTCGTTTCGATCCATATTTCCTTTATTTTGATGCTCATTCGCTTTATATGATCATCGTTTCGATACATATTCCGTCATTTTGATGCTCATTCGCTTGTTATTATCAACATTTCCTTCGCTTCGATGCATATTTCCTTCATTTTGATGCCCATTCGCTTGGTATGATTAACATTTCCTTCGTTTTGATACATATTCCTTCATTTTGATCCTCATTCGCTTGTTATTATCAACATTTCAGTCGTTTTGACGTATATTTCCTTCATTTTGATGCTCATTCGCCTTTTATGATCAACTTTTCCTTCGTTTTGATGCATATTCCCTTTATTTTGATGCTCAATCGCTTGTTATGATCAATATTTCCTTCTTTTCGATGCATATTCCTTCATTTTGATTCACATTTGCTTGTTATGATCAACATTTCCTTCATCATGATGCATATTTCTTCATTTTGATGCACATTCGCATGTTATGATCACCATTTCCTTTGTTTCGATGAAAACTCCTTCATTTTGATGTTCATACGTATGTTATGATCAACATTTCCTTCGTTTCAATGCACATTTCTTTCATTTTGATGCCCATTCGCTTATATGAGCCCATTCGCTTATATGATCAACATTTCCTTCGTTTCGATACATATTCCTTCATTTTGTCCTCATTCGCTTGTTATTATCAACATTTCCTTCGCTTCGATGCATATTTCCTTCATTTTGATACTCATTCGCTTGTTATGATCAACATTTCCTTCGTTTCGACGTACATTTCCTTCATTTTGATGCTCATTCGTATGTTATGATCAACATTTCCTTTTTTCGATTCATGTTTCTTTCATTTTGATGCTCATTTTCTCATTACGATCAACATTTCCTTCGTTTCGATGCATATTTCCTTCATTTTGATGCTCATTTGCTTGTTATGTTCAATATTTTCTTCGTTTCGATGCATATTTCCTTCATTTTGTTGCTCATTCACTTGTTATGATCAACATTTCCTTCGTTTCGATGCAAATTCCTTCATTTAGATTCTCATTCGCTTGTTATGATCAACATTTCGTTCGTTTCGATGCATATTCCTTCATTTTGATGCTCATTTTGATGCATATTTCCTCCATTTCGATGTATGTTTTCTTCATTTTGATGCTCATTTTCTCATTACGATCAACATTTCCTTCGTTTTGATGCATATTTCCTTCATTTTGATGCTCATTCGCTAGTTATGATCAACATTTTCTTTGTTTCGATGTATATTCCATCATTTTGATGCTCATTCGCTTATTATGATAAACATTTCCTACATTTCGATGCAAATTCTTTCATTTTGATTCTCATTCGCATGTTATTATTAACGTTTCCTTCGTTTTGAAGCATATTTCCTTCATTTTGATTCTCATTCGCTTGTTATGATCAACATTTCCTTCGTTTCGATGCATATTTCCTTCATTTTGATGCCCATTCGCTTTATATGATCAATATTTCCTTCTTTTCGATACATATTCCGTCATTTTGATCCTCATTCGCTTGTTATTATCAATATTTCCTTCGTTTCGATGCATATTTCCTTCATTTTGATGCTCATTGGCTTGTTATGATCAACATTTCCTTCGTTTCGATGCATATTTCCTTCATTTTGATGCCAATTCGTCATTTCAATACATATTCCATCATTTTGATCCTCATTCACTTGTTATTATCAATATTTACTTCGCTTCGATGCATATTTACTTCATTTTGATGCTCATTCGCTTGATATGATCAACATTTCCTTCATTTCGATACATATTCCTTCATTTTGATCTTCATTCGCTTATTATTATCGCCATTTCCTTCGTTTCGATGCAAATTACTTCATTTTGATTCTCATTCGCATGTTATGATCAACATTTCCTTCATTTCGAAGCATATTTCCTTCATTTTGATTCTCATTCGCTTGTTATATGATCAACATTTCCTTCGTTTTGATGTATATTCCTTCATTTTGATGCTCATTCACGTGTTATGATTAACATTTCCTTCGTTTCAATGCATATTTCCTTTATTTTGATGCTCATTCGCTTGTTATGATCAACATTTCCTTCGTTTCGACGCATATTCCTTCATTTTGTTGATCATTCGCATGTTATGATCAACATTTCCTTTGTTTCGATTCATATTTCCTTCATTTTGATGCCCATTCCCATGTTATGATAAACATTTCCTTTGTTTCGATACATATTCTTCCATTTTAATGCTCATTCGCCTGTTATGATCAACATTTCCTTTGTTTTGATGCATATTCCTTCATTTTGATGCTTATTCGCATGTTATGATCAACATTTTCATCGTTTCGATGTATATTTCCTTAATTTTGATGTTCAATCACTTGTTATGTTCAACATTTCTTTCCTTTCGATGCATATTCCTTCATTTTGATTCTAATTTGCTTGTTATTATCAACATTTCCTTCGCTTCGATGCATATTTCCTTCATTTTGATACTCATTCGCTTGTTATGATCAACATTTCCTTCGTTTCGACGCACATTTCCTATATTTTGATGCTCATTCGCTTGTTATGATCAACATTTCCTCCGTTTCGATGCATGTTTTCTTCATTTTGATGCTCATTTTCTCATTACGATCAACATTTCCTTCGTTTCGATGCATATTTCCTTCATTTTGATGCTCATTCGCTTGTTATGATCAACATTTTCTTCGTTTCGATGCATATTCCTTCATTTTGATGCTCATTCGCTTATTATGATCAACATTTCCTACGTTTCGATGCAAATTCCTTAATTTTGATTCTCATTCGCATGTTATTATCAACGTTTCCTTCGTTTTGAAGCATATTTCCTTCATTTTGATTCGCATTCGCTTGTTTTATGATCAACATTTCCTTCGTTTCGATGCATATTCCTTCATTTTGATGCTCATTCGCGTGTTACGATCAATATTTCCTTCGTTTCGATGCATATTTCCTTTATTTTGATGCTCATTCGCTTGTTATGATCAAAATTTCATTCGTTTCGATGCATATTCCTTCATTTTGATGCTCATTCGCATGTTATGATCAACATTTCCTTCGTTTTGATGCATATTTCCTTCATTTTGATGCCCATTCGCTTTATATGATCAACATTCCTTCGTTTCGATACATATTCCTTCATTTTGATCCTCATTCGCTTGTTATGATCAGAATTTCCTTCGTTTCAATGCATATTTCTTTCATTTTGAGTCTCATTCTATTATTATATGATCAACATTTCCTTCATTTCGATGTATATTCCTTCATTTTGATGCTCGTTCACGTGTTATGATCAACATTTCCTTCGTTTCGATGCATATTTCCTTCATTTTGATGCTCATTCGCTTGTTATAATCAACATTTCCTTCGTTTCGATGCATATTCCTTTATTTTGATGCTCATTCGCTTGTTATTATCAACATTTCCTTCGCTTTGATACATATTTCCTTCATTTTGATGTTCATTCGCTTGTTATGATCAACATTTCCTTCATTTTGACGCACATTTCCTTCATTTTGATGCTCATTCGCTTGTTATGATCAACATTTCCTTAATTTCGATGCATATTTCATTCATTTTGATTTTCATTCGCTTGTTATGATCAATATTTTCTTCATTTCGATGCATATTTCCTTCATTTTGATGCTCATTCGCTTGTTATGATCACCATTTTCTTTGTTTCGATGTAAATTCCTTCATTTTGATTCTCATTCGCATGTTATGATCAATGTTTCCTTAGTTTCGAAGCATATTTCCTTCATTTTGATTCTCATTCGCTTGTTATATGATCAACAATTCCTTCGTTTCGATGCATATTCCTTCATTTTGAAGCTAATTCGCGTGTTATGATCAATATTTCCTTCGTTTCGATGCATATTCCTTCATTTTGATGCTCATTCACATGTTATGATCAACATTTCCTTCGTTTCAATGCATATTTCATTCATTTTGATGTCCATTCGCTTGACAAGAATAACATTTCATTCGTTTCGATACATTCCGTCAGTTTGATTCTCATTCGCTTGTTATTATCAACATTACCTTCTCTTCGATGCATATTTCCTTCATTTTGTTGATCATTCACTTGTTATGATCAACATTTCCTTCATTTTGACGCACATTTCCTTCATTTTGATGCTCGTTGGCTTGTTATGATAAACATTTCCTTCATTTCGACGCATGTTTCCTTCATTTTGATGCTCATTATCTCATTACGATCAACATTTCCTTCGTTTCGATGCATATTTCCTTCATTTTGATATCCATTCGCTTGTCATGATCAACATTTCTTTCATTTCGACACAAATTTCCTATATTTTGATGCTCATTCGCTTGTTATGATCAAAATTTGCTCCGTTTCAATGCATGTTTCCTTCATTTTGATGCTTATTTTCTCATTACGATCAACATTTCCTTCGTTTCGATTCATATTCCGTCATTTTGATCCTCATTCGCTCGTTATTATCAATATTTCCATCGTTTCGATGCATATTTCCTTCATTTTGATGCTCATTCGCTTGTTATGATCAACATTTCCTTCGTTTCGATGCATATTTCCTTCATTTTGATGCCAATTCGCTTTATATGATCATCGTTTCGATACATATTCCGTCATTTTGATCCTCATTCGTTTGTTATTATCAACATTTCCTTTGCTTCGACGCATATTCCTTCATTTTGATGCCTCATTCGCTTGTTATTATCACCATTTCCTTCATTTTGATGCAAATTCCTTCATTTTGATTCTCATTCGCATTTTATGATCAACATTTCCTTTGTTTCGAAGCATATTTTCTTCATTTTAATTATCATTCGTTTGTTATATGATCAACATTTCATTCGTTTCGATGTATATTCCTTTATTTTGATGCTCATTCACGTGTTATGATCAATATTTCCTTCGTTTCGATGCATATTTCCTTCATTTTTATGCCCATTCCCTTGTTATGATAAACATTTCCTTCATTTCGATACATATTCCTCCATTTTAATGCTCATTCGCTTGTTATGATCAACATTTCCTTTGTTTCGATGCATATTCCTTCATTTTGATGCTCATTCGCATATTATGATCAACATTTTCTTCGTTTCGATGCATATTTCCTTTATTTTGATGCTCATTCAATTGTTATGATCAACGTTTAGTTCGTTTCGATGCATATTCCTTCATTTTGATGCTCATTGTCTTGTTATGATCAACATTTCCTTCGTTTTGATGCATATTTCCTTTATTTTGATGCTCATCCGCAAATTATGATCAACATTTCCTTCGTTTCAATTCATATTTCCTTCATTTTGATGCTCATTCGCATGTTATGATCAACATTTTCTTCGTTTCGATGCACATTTCCTTAATTTTGATGCTCAATCTCTTGTTATGATCAACATTTCCTTCCTTTTGATGCATATTCCTTCATTTTGATTCTCATTTGTTGGTTATTATCAACATTTCCTTCGCTTCGATGCATATTTCCTTTATTTTTATATCCATTCGCTTGTTATGTTCAACATTTCCTTCGTTTCGATGCACATTTCCTATATTTTGATGCTCATTCGCTTGTTATGATCAACATTTCCTCCGTTTCAATTCATGTTTCCTTCATTTTGATGCTTATTTTCTCATTACGATCAACATTTCCTTCGTTTCGATGCATATTTCCTTCATTTTGATGCTCATTCGCTTGTTATGATCAACATTTTCTTCGTTTCGATGCATATTCCTTCATTTTGATGCTCATTCGCTTGTTATGATCAACATTTCCTATATTTCGATGCAAATTCCTTCATTTTGATTCTCATTCGTATGTTATTATCAATGTTTCCTTCGTTTTGAAGCATATTTCCTTCATTTTGGTTCTCATTCGTTTGTTTTATGATCAACATTTCCTTCGTTTCGATGCATATTTCCTTCACTTTGTGCTCATTCGCTTGTTATGATCAACATTTCATTCGTTTCGATGCATATTCCTTCATTTTGATGCTCATTCGCATGTTATGATCAACATTTCCTTCGTTTTGATGCATATTTCCTTCATTTTGATGCCCATTCGCTTTATATGGTCAACATTTTCTTCGTTTCGATACATATTCATAATTTTGATCCTCTTTCGCTTGTTATTATCAACATTTCCTTCGCTTCGATGCATATTTCCTTCATTTTGATGCTCATTCGCATGTTATGATCAACATTTCATTCGTTTCGATGCATATTCCTTCATTTTGATGCGCATTCGCATATTATGATCAATATTTCCTTTGTTTCGATACATATTTAATTCATTTTGATGCCCATTCGCTTTATATGATCAACATTTCCTTCGTTTCGATACATATTCTGTCATTTTGATCCTCATTCACTTGTTATTATCAATATTTCTTTCGTTTCGATACATATTTCCTTCATTTTTATAAACATTCGCTTGTTATGATCAACATTTCCTTCGTTTCGATGCATATTTCCTTCATTTTGATGCCAATTCGCTTTATATAATCATCGTTTCGATACATATACCATCATTTTGATCCTCATTCGCTTGTTATTATCAACATTTCCTTCGCTTCGATGCATATTCCCTTCATTTTGATGCCTATTCGCTTGATATGATAACATTTCCTTCGTTTCGTTACATATTCCTTCATTTTGATCCTCATTTGCTTGTTATTATCACCATTTCTTTCATTTTGATTCAAATTCCTTCATTTTGATTCTCATTCGCATTTTATGATCAACGTTTCCTTCATTTCGAAGCATATTTCCTTCATTTTGATTATCATTCGTTGTTATATATCAACATTTCCTTCGTTTCGATGCATATTCCTTCATTTTGATTCTCATTCACGTGTTATGATCAACATTTCCTTTGTTTTGATGGATATTCATTCATTTTGATGCTCATTCGCTTGTTATGATCAACATTTCCTTCGTTTCGATACATATTCCTTCATTTTAATGCTCATTCGCTTGTTATGATCAACATTTCCTTCGTTTCGATGCATATTTCCTTCATTTTGATGCCCATTCCCTTATTATGATAAATATTTCCTTCGTTTCGATACATATTCCTCCATTTTAATGCTCATTCGCTTGTTATGATCAACATTTCCTTCGTTTCGATGCATATTTCCTTCATTTTGATGCCCATTCCCTTATTATGATAAATATTTCCTTCGTTTCGATACATATTCCTCCATTTTAATGCTCATTCGCTTGTTATGATCAACATTTCCTTTGTTTCGATGCATATTCCTTCATTTTGATGCTCATTCGCATGTTATGATCAACATTTTCTTTGTTTCGACGTATATTTCCTTCATTTTTATGCTCATTCGCTTGTTATAATCAACGTTTACTTCGTTTCAATGCATATTCCTTCATTTTGATGCTCATTGGCTTGTTATGATCAACATTTCCTTCGTTTCGATGCATATTTCCTTTATTTTGATGCTCATTCGCATATTATGATCAACATTTCCTTCGTTTCGATTCATATTTCCTTCATTTTGATGCCCATTCCCTTGTTATGATAAACATTTCCTTCGTTTCGATAGATATTCCTCCATTTTAATGCTCATTCGCTTGTTATGATCAACATTTCCTATGTTTTGATGCATATTCCTTCATTTTGATGCTCATTCGCATGTTATGATCAACATTTTCTTCGTTCCGATGCTTATTTCCTTAATTTTAATGCTCAATCTCCTGTTATGATCAATATTTCCTTCCTTCGATGCATATTCCTTCATTTTGATTCTCCTTTGCTGGTTATTATCAACATTTCCTTCGTTTCGATGCATATTTCCTTCATTTTGATATCCATTCGCTTGTTATGATCAATATTTCCTTCGTTTTGACACACATTTCCTATATTTTGATGCTCATTCACTTGTTATGATCAATATTTCATCCGTTTCAATGCATGTTTCATTCATTTTGATGCTTATTTTCTCATTACGATCAACATTTCCTTCGTTTCGATGCATATTTACTTCATTTTGATACTCATTCGCTTGTTATGATCTACATTTTCTTCTTTTCGATACATATTCCTTCATTTTGATGCTCATTCGTATGTTATGATCAACATTTCCTTCGTTTCGATTCATATATCCTTCATTTTGATTCCCATTCCCTTGTTATGATAAATATTTCCTTCGTTTCGATACATATTCCTCCATTTTAATGCTCATTCGCTTATTATGATCAACATTTCCTTTGTTTCGATGCATATTCCTTCATTTTGATGCTCATTCGCATGTTATGATCAACATTCTCTTTGTTTCGATGCATATTTCCTTCATTTTTAAGCTCATTCGCTTGTTATGATCAACGTTTACTTCGTTTCGACGCATATTCCTTCATTTTGATGCTCATTGGCTTGTTATGATCAATATTTCCTTCGTTTCGATGCATATTTCCTTTATTTTGATGGTCATTGGCATATTATGATCAACATTTCCTTCGTTTCGATTCATATTTCCTTCATTTTGATGCCCATTCCCTTGTTATGATAAATATTTCCTTCGTTTCGATAGATATTCCTCCATTTTAATGCTCATTCGCTTGTTTTGATCAACATTTCCTTGTTTTTGATGCATATTCCTTCATTTTGATGCTCATTCGCATGTTATGATCAACATTTTCAATGTTTCGATGCATATTTCCTTAATTTTGATGCTCAATCTCTTGTTATGATAAACATTTCCTTCCTTTCGATGCATATTCCTTCATTTTGATTCTCCTTTGCTTGTTATTATCAACATTTCCTTCGTTTCGATGCATATTTCCTTCATTTTGATATCCATTCGCTTGTTATGATCAACATTTCCTTCGTTCGACACACATTTCCTATATTTTGATGCTCATTCGCTTGTTATGATCAACATTTCCTCCGTTTCAATGCATGTTTCCTTCATTTTGATGCTTATTTTCTCATTACGATCAACATTTCCTTCGTTTCGATGCATATTTCCTTCATTTTGATGCTCATTCGCTTGTTATGATCAACATTTTCTTCGTTTCGATGCATATTCCTTCATAATGATGCTCATTCGCATGTTATGATCTACAATTTCTTTGTTTCGATGCATATTTCCTTCATTTTTATGCTCATTCGCTTGTTATGATCAACATTTCCTTCGTTTCGATACATATTCCGTCATTTTGATCATCATTCGCTTGTTATTATCAATATTTCCTTCGTTTCGATGCATATTTCCTTCATTTTGATGCTCATTCGCTTGTTATGATCAACATTTCCTTCTTTTCAATGCATATTTTCTTCATTTTGATGCCAATTCGCTTTATATGATCATCGTTTCGATACATATTTCATCATTTTGATCCTCATTTGCTTGTTATTATTAACATTTCATTCGCTTCGACGCATATTTCCTTCATTTTGATGCCTATTCGCTTGATATGATAACATTTCCTTCGTTTCGATACATATTCCTTCATTTTGATCCACATTCGCTTGTTATTATCAATATTTCCTTCGTTTCGATGCATATTTCCTTCATTTTGATGCTCATTCGCTTGTTATGATCAGAATTTCCTTCGTTTCAATGCATATTTCCTTCATTTTGAGTCTCATTCGATTGTTATATGATCAATATTTCCTTCATTTCGATGTATTTTCCTTCATTTTGATGTTCATTCAGTTATGATCAACATTTCCTTCGTTTCGATACATATTCCTCCATTTTAATGCTCATTCGCTTGTTATGATCAACATTTCCTTTGTTTCGATGCATATTCCTTCATTTTTACGCTCATTCGCATGTTATGATCAATATTTTCTTAGTTTCGATGCATATTTCCTTTATTTTTATGCTCATTCGCTTGTTATGATCAATGTTTATTTTGTTTCGATGCATATTCCTTCATTTTGATGCTCATTGGCTTGTTATGATCAACATTTCCTTTGTTTCGACACACATTTCCTATATTTTGATGCACATTTGCTTGTTATGATCAACATTTCCTCCGTTTCAATGCATGTTTCCTTCATTTTGATGCTTATTTTCTCATTACGATCAACATTTCCTTCGTTTCGATGCATATTTCCTTCATTTTGATGCTCATTCGCTTGTTATGATCAACATTTTCTTCGTTTCGATGCATATTCCTTCATTTTGATGCTCATTCGCATGTTATGATCAACATTTCCTTCGTTTCGATTCCTATTTTCTTCATTTTAATGCATATTCCGTTGTTATGATAAACATTTCCTTCGTTTCGATACATATTCCTCCATTTTAATGCTTATTCGCATGTTATGATCAACATTTCCTTCGTTTTGATGCATATTCACTTAATTTTGATGCTCAATCGCTTGTTATGTTCAACATTTCCTTCTTTTCGATACATATCCCTTCATTTTGATTTTCATTTGCTTGTTTTGATCAACATTTCCATTACGATGGATAATTCTTCATTTTGATGCACATTCGCATGTTATGATCACTATTTCTTTCGTTTCGATGCATATTCCTTCATTTTGATGTTCATACACATGTTATGATCAACATTTCCTTCGTTTCAATGTATATTTCTTTCATTTTGATAACCATTCGCTTGATATGATCAACATTTCCTTCATTTCGATACATATTCCTTCATTTTGATCCTCATTCGCTTGTTATTATCAACATTTCCTTCGCTTCGATGCATATTTCCTTCATTTTGATGCTCATTCACTTGTTATGATCAACATTTCCTTCGTTTCGACGCACATTTCCTTCATTTTGATGCCCATTCGCTTGTTATGATCAATATTTCCTTCGTTTCGACGCATGTTTCCTTTATTTTGATGCTCATTTTCACATTACGATCAACATTTCCTTCGTTTCGATACATATTTCATTCATTTTGATGCTCATTCGCTTGTTATCATCAATATTTTCTTAATTTCGATGCATATTCTTTCATTTTGATGCTCATTCGCTTGTTATGATCAACATTTCCTTCGTTTCGATGCAAATTCCTTCATTTTGATTCTCATTCGCTTGTTTTATGATCAACATTTCCTTCGTTTCGATGCATATTCCTTCATTTTGATGCTCATTAGCTTGTTATGATCAATATTTTCTTCGTTTCTATGCATATTCCTTCATTTTGATGCTCATTCACTTGTTATGATCAACATTTGCTTCGTTTCGATGCAAATTCCTTCATTTTGATTCTCATTCGCATGTTATTATCAACGTTTCCTTCGTTTCAAAGCATATTTCCTTCATTTTGATTCTCATTCGCTTGTTTTATGATCAATATTTCCTTCGTTTTGATGCATATTCCTTCATTTTGATGCTCATTCGCGTGTTATGATCAACATTTACTTCGTTTCGATGCATATTTTCTTCATTTTGATGCTCATTCGCTTGTTATGATCAACAATTCATTTGTTTCAATGCATATTCCTTCATTTTGATGCTCATTCGCATGTTATGATCAATATTTCCTTCGTTTCGATGCATATTTCCTTCATTTTGATGCCCAATCGCTTTATATTGTAAACATTTCCTTCGCTTCGATGCATATTTATTTCATTTTTATGCTCATTCGCTTGTTATGATCAACATTTCCTTCGTTTAGATCCATATTTCCTTCATTTTGATGCCCATTCGCTTTATATGATCATCGTTTCAATACATTTTCCGTTATTTTGATGCTCATTCGCTTGTTATTATCAACATTTCCTTCGCTTCGATGCATATTTCCTTCATTTTGATGCTCATTCGCATATTATGATCAACATTTCCTTTTTTCGATGCATGTTTCATTCATTTTGATGCTCATTCGCTTGTTATGTTCAATATTTTCTTCGTTTCGATGCATATTTCCTTCATTTTGATGCTCATTCACTCGTTATGATCAACATTTCCTTCGTTTCGATGCAAATTCCTTCATTTAGATTCTCATTCGCTTGTTATGATCAACATTTCATTCGTTTCGATGCATATTCCTTCATTTTGATGCTCATTCGCTTGATATGATCAACATTTCCTTCGTTTCGATGCATATTTCCTTCATTTTGATGCTCATTCGCTTTATATGATCAACATTTCCTTCTTTTCGATACATATTCCATCATTTTGATCCTCATTCGGTTGTTATTATCAATATTTCTTTCGTTTCGATGAATATTTCCTTCATTTTGATGCTCATTCGCTTGTTATGATCAACATTTCCTTCTTTTCGATGCATATTTCCTTCATTTTGATGCCAATTCGCTTTATATGATCATCGTTTCAATACATATTCCATCATTTTGATCCTCATTCACTTGTTATTATCAATATTTGCTTCGCTTCGATGCATATTTCCTTCATTTTAATGCCCATTCGCTTGATATGATCAACATTTCCTTCATTTCGATACATATTCCTTCATTTTGATCTTCATTCGCTTATTATTTTCACCATTTCCTTCGTTTCGATGCAAATTCCTTCATTTTGATGCCAATTCGCTTTATATAATCATCGTTTCGATACATATTCCATCATTTTGATCCTCATTCGCTTGTTATTATCAACATTTCCTTCGCTTCGATGCATATTCCCTTCATTTTGATGTCTGTTCGCTTGATATGATAACATTTCCTTCGTTTCGTTACATATTCCTTCATTTTGATCCTCATTCGCTTGTTATTATCACCATTTCTTTCATTTTGATGCAAATTCCTTCATTTTGATTCTCATTCGCATTTTATGATCAATGTTTCCTTCGTATCGAAGCATATTTCCTTCACTTTGATTATCATTCGTTTGTTATATATCAACATTTCCTTCGTTTCGATGCATATTCCTTCATTTTGATGCTCATTCACGTGTTATGATCAACATTTCCTTTGTTTTGATGGATATTCGTTCATTTTGATGCTCATCCGCTTGTTATGATCAACATTTCCTTCGTTTCGATACATATTCCTTCATTTTAATGCTCATTCGCTTGTTATGATCAACATTTCCTTCGTTAAGATGCATATTCTTTCATTTTGATGCTCATTCGTATGTTATCATCAACATTTCCTTCGTTTCGATTCATATTTCCTTCATTTTGATGCCCATTCCCTTGTTATGATAAACATTTCCTTCGTTTCGATACATATTCCTCCATTTTAATGTTCATTCGCTTGTTATGAACAACATTTCCTTTGTTTCGATGCATATTCTTTATTTTGATGCTCATTCGCATGTTATGATCAACATTTTCTTTGTTTCGACGCATATTTCCTTCATTTTTATGCTCATTCGCTTGTTATAATCAACGTTTACTTCGTTTCGATGCATATTCCTTCATTTTGATGCTCATTGGCTTGTTATGATCAACATTTCCTTCGTTTCGATGCATATTTCCATTATTTTGATGCTCATTCGCATATTATGATCAACATTTCCTTCGTTACGATTCATATTTCCTTCATTTTGATGCCCATTCCCTTGTTATGATAAACATTTCCTTAGTTTCGATAGATATTCCTCCATTTTAATGCTCATTCGCTTGTTATGATCAACATTTCCTAGGTTTTGATGCATATTCCTTCATTTTGATGCTCATTCGCATGTTATGATCAACATTTTCTTCGTTCCGATGCTATTTCCTTAATTTTAATGCTCAATCTCTTGTTATGATCAACATTTCCTTCCTTCGATGCATATTCCTTCATTTTGATTCTCCTTTGCTTGTTATTATCAACATTTCCTTCGTTTCTATGCATATTTCCTTCATTTTGATATCCATTCGCTTGTTATGATCAATATTTACTTCGTTTCGACACACATGTCCTATATTTTGATGCTCATTCACTTGTTATGATCAATATTTCATCCGTTTCAATGCATGTTTCATTCATTTTGATGCTTATTTTCTCATTACGATCAACATTTCCTTCGTTTCGATGCATATTTACTTCATTTTGATACTCATTCGCTTGTTATGATATACATTTTCTTCTTTTCGATGCATATTCCTTCATTTTGATGCTCATTCGTTTGTTATGATCAACATTTCCTTCGTTTCGATTCATATATCCTTCATTTTGATTCCCATTCCCTTGTTATGATAAATATTTACTTCGTTTCGATACATATTCCTCCATTTTAATGCTCATTCGCTTGTTATGATCAACATTTCCTTTGTTTCGATGCATATTACTTCATTTTGATGCTCATTCGCATGTTATGATCAACATTTTCTTTATTTCGATGCATATTTCCTTCATTTTTATGCTCATTCGCTTGTTATGATCAACGTTTACTTCGTTTCGATTCCTATTCCTTCATTTTGATGCTCATTGGCTTGTTATGATCAACATTTCCTTCGTTTCGATGCATATTTCCTTTATTTTGACGCTCATTCGCATATTATGATCAACATTTCCTTCGTTTCGATTCATATTTCCTTCATTTTGATGCCCATTCCCTTGTTATGATAAATATTTCCTTCGTTTCGATAGATATTCCTCCATTTTAATGCTCATTCGCTTGTTTTGATAAACATTTCCTTGTTTTTGATGCATATTCCTTCATTTTGATGCTCATTCGCATGTTATGATCAACATTTTCTTCGTTCCGATGCTATTTCCTTAATTTTAATGCTCAATCTCTTGTTATGATCAACATTTCCTTCCTTCGATGCATATTCCTTCATTTTGATTCTCCTTTGCTTGTTATTATCAACATTTCCTTCGTTTCTATGCATATTTCCTTCATTTTGATATCCATTCGCTTGTTATGATCAATATTTACTTCGTTTCGACACACATGTCCTATATTTTGATGCTCATTCACTTGTTATGATCAATATTTCATCCGTTTCAATGCATGTTTCATTCATTTTGATGCTTATTTTCTCATTACGATCAACATTTCCTTCGTTTCGATGCATATTTACTTCATTTTGATACTCATTCGCTTGTTATGATATACATTTTCTTCTTTTCGATGCATATTCCTTCATTTTGATGCTCATTCGTTTGTTATGATCAACATTTCCTTCGTTTCGATTCATATATCCTTCATTTTGATTCCCATTCCCTTGTTATGATAAATATTTCCTTCGTTTCGATACATATTCCTCCATTTTAATGCTCATTCGCTTGTTATGATCAACATTTCCTTTGTTTCGATGCATATTACTTCATTTTGATGCTCATTCGCATGTTATGATCAACATTTTCTTTATTTCGATGCATATTTCCTTCATTTTTATGCTCATTCGCTTGTTATGATCAACGTTTACTTCGTTTCGATTCATATTCCTTCATTTTGATGCTCATTGGCTTGTTATGATCAACATTTCCTTCGTTTCGATGCATATTTCCTTTATTTTGACGCTCATTCGCATATTATGATCAACATTTCCTTCGTTTCGATTCATATTTCCTTCATTTTGATGCCCATTCCCTTGTTATGATAAACATTTCCTTCGTTTCGATAGATATTCCTCCATTTTAATGCTCATTCGCTTGTTTTGATAAACATTTCCTTGTTTTTGATGCATATTCCTTCATTTTGATGCTCATTCGCATGTTATGATCAACATTTTCTTCGTTTCGATGCATATTTCCTTAATTTTGATGCTCAATCTCTTGTTATGATCAACATTTCCTTCCTTACGATGCATATTCCTTCATTTTGATTCTCCTTTGCTTGTTATTATCAACATTTCCTTCGTTTCGATGCATATTTCCTTCATTTTGATATCCATTCGCTTGTTATGATCAGCATTTCCTTCGTTTCGACACACATTTCCTATATTTTGATGCTCATTCGCTTGTTATGATCAACATTTCCTCCATTTCAATGCATGTTTCCTTCATTTTGATGCTTATTTTCTCATTACGATCAAACATTTCCTTCGTTTCGATGCATATTTCCTTCATTTTGATGCTCATTCGCTTGTTATGATCAACATTTTCTTCGTTTCGATGCATATTCCTTCATTCTGATGCTCATTCGCATGTTATGATCAATAATTTCTTTGTTTCGATGCATATTTCCTTCATTTTTATGCTCATTCGCTTGTTATGATCAATATTTCCTTCGTTTCGATACATATTCCGTCAATTTAATCATCATTCGCTTGTTATTATCAATATTTCCTTCGTTTCGATGAATATTTCCTTCATTTTGATGCTCATTCGCTTGTTATGATCAACATTTCCTTCTTTTCGACGCATATTTCCTTCATTTTGATGCCAATTCGCTTTATATGATCATTGTTTCGATACATATTTTGTCATTTTGATCCTCATTTGCTAGTTATTATTAACATTTCCTTCGCTTCGACGCATATTTCCTTCATTTTGATGCCTATCCGCTTGATATGATAACATTTCCTTCGTTTCGATACATATTCCTTCATTTTGATCCACATTCGCTTGTTATTATCAATATTTCCTTCGTTTCGATGCATATTTCCTTCATTTTGATGCTCATTCGCTTGTTATGATCAGCATTTCCTTCGTTTCAATGCATATTTCCTTCATTTTGAGTCTCATTCGATTGTTATATGATCAACATCTCCTTCATTTCGATGTATATTCCTTCATTTTGATGCTCATTCAGTTATGATCAACATTTCCTTCATTTCGATACATATTCCACCATTATAATGCTCATTCGCTTGTTATGATCATCATTTCCTTTGTTTCGATGCATATTCCTTCATTTTTACGCTCATTCGCATGTTATGATCAATGTATTCTTAGTTTCGATGCATATTTCCTTTATTTTTATGCTCATTCGCTTGTTATGATCAATGTTTATTTCGTTTCGATGCATATTCCTTCATTTTGATGCTCATTGGCTTGTTATGATCAACATTTCCTTCGTTTCGACACACATTTCCTATATTTTGATGCACATTTGCTTGTTATGATCAACATTTACTCCGTTTCAATGCATGTTTCCTTCATTTTGATGCTTATTTTCTCATTACGATCAACATTTCCTTCGTTTCGATGCATATTTCCTTCATTTTGATGCTCATTCGCTTGTTATGATCAACATTTTCTTCGTTTCGATGCATATTCCTTCATTTTGATGCTCATTCGTATGTTATGATCAACATTTCCTTCGTTTCGATTCATATTTTCTTCATTTTGATGCCTATTCCGTTGTTATGATAAATATTTCCTTCGTTTCGACACATATTCCTCTATTTTAATGCTTATTCGCATGTTATGATCAACATTTCCTTTGTTTTGATGCATATTCACTTAATTTTGATGCTCAATCGCTTGTTATGTTCAACATTTCCTTCCTTTCGATACATATCCCTTCATTTTGATTTTCATTTGCTTGTTATGATCAACATTTCCATTACGATGGATATTTCTTCATTTTGATGCACATTCGCATGTTATGATCACCATTTCCTTCGTTTCGATGCATATTCCTTCATTTTGATGTTCATACACATATTATGATCAACATTTCCTTCGTTTCAATGTATATTTCTTTCATTTTGATAACCATTCGCTTGATATGATCAACATTTCCTTCGTTTCGATACATATTCCTTCATTTTGATCCTCATTCGCTTGTTATTATCAACATTTCCTTCGCTTCGATGCATATTTCCTTCATTTCGATGCTCATTCGCTTGTTATGATCAACATTTCCTTCATTTCGATGCACATTTCCTTCATTTTGATGCCCATTCGCTTGTTATGATCAATATTTCCTTCGTTTCGATGCATGTTTCCTTTATTTTGATGCTCATTTTCTCATTACGATCAACATTTCCTTCGTTTCGATACATATTTCCTTCATTTTGATGCTCATTCGTTTGTTATCATCAATATTTTCTTAATTTCGATGCATATTCTTTCATTTTGATGCTCATTCGCTTGTTATGATCAACATTTCCTTCGTTTCGATGCAAATTCCTTCATTTTGATTCTCATTCGCTTGTTTTATGATTAACATTTCCTTCATTTCGATGCATATTCCTTCATTTTGATGCTCATTAGCTTGTTATGATCAATATTTTCTTCGTTTCTATGCATATTCCTTCATTTTGATGCTCATTCACTTGTTATGATCAACATTTGCTTCATTTCGATGCAAATTCCTTCATTTTGATTCTCATTCGCATGTTATTATCAACGTTTCCTTCGTTTCAAAGCATATTTCCTTCATTTTGATTCTCATTCGCTTGTTTTATGATCAATATTTCCTTCGTTTTGATGCATATTCCTTCATTTTGATGCTCATTCGCGTGTTATGATCAACATTTACTTCATTTCGATGCATATTTTCTTCATTTTGATGCTCATTCGCTTGTTATGATCAACAATTCATTTGTTTCATTGCATATTCCTTCATTTTGATGCTCATTCGCATGTTATGATCAATATTTCCTTCGTTTCGATGCATATTTCCTTCATTTTGATGACCATTCGCTTTATATGATAAACATTTCCTTCTTTTCGATACATATTCCGTCATTTTGATCCTCATTCGCTTGTTATTATCAACATTTCCTTCACTTCGATGCATATTTATTTCATTTTTATGCTCATTCGCTTGTTATGATCAACATTTCCTTCGTTTAGATCCATATTTCCTTAATTTTGATGCCCATTCGCTTTATATGATCATCGTTTCGATACATATTCCGTCATTTTGATGCTCATTCGCTTGTTATTATCAACATTTCCTTCGCTTCGATGCATATTTCCTTCATTTTGATGCTCATTCGCATGTTATGATCAACATTTCCTTTTTTCGATGCATGTTTCTTTCATTTTGATGCTCATTTTCTCATTACGATCAACATTTCCTTCGTTTCGATGCATATTTCCTTCATTTTGATGCTCATTCGCTTGTTATGTTCAATATTTTATTCGTTTCGATGCATATTTCCTTCATTTTGATGCTCATTCACTCGTTATGATCAACATTTCCTTCTTTTCGATGCAAATTCCTTCATTTAGATTCTCATTCGCTTGTTATGATCAACATTTCATTCGTTTCGATGCATATTCCTTCATTTTGATGCTCATTCGCTTGTTATGATCAACATTTCCTTCATTTAGATGCATATTTCCTTCATTTTGATGCCCAATTGCTTTATATGATCAATATTTCCTTCTTTTCGATACATATTCCGTCATTTTGATCCTCATTCGGTTGTTATTATCAATATTTCCTTCGTTTCGATGAATATTTCCTTCATTTTGATGCTCATTCGCTTGATATGATCAACATTTCCTTCATTTCGATACATATTCCTTCATTTTGATCTTCATTCGCTTATTATTATCACCATTTCCATCGTTTCGATTTAAATTCCTTCATTTTGATTCCAATTCGCTTTATATAATCATCGTTTCGATACATATTCCATCATTTTGATCCTCATTCGCTTGTTATTATCAACATTTCCTTCGCTTCGATGCATATTCCCTTCATTTTGATGCCTATTCGCTTGATATGATAACATTTCCTTCGTTTCGTTACATATTCCTTCATTTTGATCCTCATTCGCTTGTTATTATCACCATTTCTTTCATTTTGATGCAAATTCCTTCATTTTGATTCTCATTCGCATTTTATGATCAACGTTTCCTTCGTATCGAAGCATATTTCCTTCATTTTGATTATCATTCGTTTGTTATATATCAACATTTCCTTCGTTTCGATGCATATTCCTTCATTTTGATGCTCATTCACGTGTTATGATTAACATTTCCTTTGTTTTGATGGATATTCATTCATTTTGATGCTCATTCGCTTGTTAAGATCAACATTTCCTTCGTTTCGATACATATTCCTTCATTTTAATGCTCATTCGCTTGTTATGATCAACATTTCCTTCGTTAAGATGCATATTCTTTCATTTTGATGCTCATTCGTATGTTATCATCAACATTTCCTTCGTTTCGATTCATATTTCCTTCATTTTGATGCCCATTCCCTTGTTATGATAAACATTTCCTTCGTTTCGATACATATTCCTCCATTTTAATGCTCATTCGCTTGTTATGATCAACATTCCTTTGTTTCGATGCATATTCCTTCATTTTGATGCTCATTCGCTTGTTATGATCAACATTTTCTTTGTTTCGACGCCTATTTCCTTCATTTTTATGCTCATTCGCTTGTTATAATCAACGTTTAATTCGTTTCGATGCATATTCCTTCATTTTGACGCTCATTGGCTTGTTATGAACAACATTTCCTTCGTTTCGATGCATATTTCCATTATTTTGATGCTCATTCGCATATTATGATCAACATTTCCTTCGTTTCAATTCATATTTCCTTCATTTTGATGCCCATTCCCTTGTTATGATAAACATTTCCTTCGTTTCGATAGATATTCCTCCATTTTAATGCTCATTCGCTTGTTATGATCAACATTTCCTAGGTTTTGATGCATATTCCTTCATTTTGATGCTCATTCGCATGTTATGATCAACATTTTCTTCGTTCCGATGCTATTTCCTTAATTTTAATGCTCAATCTCTTGTTATGATCAACATTTCCTTCCTTCGATGCATATTCCTTCATTTTGATTCTCCTTTGCTTGTTATTATCAACATTTCCTTCGTTTCGATGCATATTTCATTCATTTTGATATCCATTCGCTTGTTAAGATCATTATTTCCTTCGTTTCGACACACATGTCCTATATTTTGATGCTCATTCGCTTGTTATGATCAATATTTCATCCGTTTCAACACATGTTTCATTCATTTTGATGCTTATTTTCTCATTAGGATCAACATTTCCTTCGTTTCGATGCATATTTACTTCATTTTGATACTCATTCGCTTGTTATGACATACATTTTCTTCTTTTCGATGCATATTCCTTAATTTTGATGCTCATTCGTATGTTATGATCAACATTTCCTTCGTTTCGATTCATATATCTTTCAGTTTGATTCCCACTCCCTTGTTATGATAAATATTTCCTTCATTTCGATACATATTCCTCCATTTTAATGCTCATTCGCTTGTTATGATCAACATTTCCTTTGTTTCGATGCATATTCCTTCATTTTGATGCTCATTCGCATGTTATGATTAACATTTTCTTTGTTTCGATGCATATTTCCTTCATTTTTATGCTCATTCGCTTGTTATGATCAACGTTTACTTCGTTTCGACGCATATTCCTTCATTTTGATGCTCATTGGCTTGTTATGATCAACATTTACTTCGTTTCGATGCATATTTCCTTTATTTTGATGCTCATTCGCATATTATGATCAACATTTCCTTTGTTTCGATTCATATTTCCTTCATTTTGATGCCCATTCCCTTGTTATGATAAACATTTCCTTCGTTTCGATAGATATTCCTCCATTTTAATGCTCATTCGCTTGTTTTGATCAACATTTCCTTGTTTTCGATGCATATTCCTTCATTTTGATGCTCATTCGCATGTTATGATCAACATTTTCTTCGTTACGATGCATATTTCCTTAATTTTGATGCTCAATCTCTTGTTATGATCAACATTTCCTTCCTTTCGATGCATATTCCTTCATTTTGATTCTCCTTTGCTTGTTATTATCAACATTTCCTTCGTTTCGAAGCATATTTCCTTCATTTTTATATCCATTCGCTTGTTATGATCAACATTTCCTTCGTTTCGACACACATTTCCTATATTTTGATGCTCATTCGCTTGTTATGATCAACATTTACTCCGTTTCAATGCATGTTTCCTTCATTTTGATGCTTATTTTCTCATTACGATCAAAATTTCCTTTGTTTCGATGCATATTTCCTTCATTTTGATGCTCATTCGCTTGTTATGATCAATATTTTCTTGGTTTCGATGCATATTCCTTCATTCTGATGCTCATTCGCATGTTATGATCAACAATTTCTTTGTTTCGATGCATATTTACTTCATTTTGATACTCATTCGCTTGTTATGATATACATTTTCTTCTTTTTGATGCATATTCCTTCATTTTGAATCACATTCGTATGTTATGATCAACATTTCCTTTGTTTCGATTCATATATCCTTCATTTTGATTCCCATTCCCTTGTTATGATAAATATTTCCTTCGTTTCGATACATATTCCTCCATTTTAATGCTCATTCGCTTGTTATGATCAACATTTCCTTTGTTTCGATGCAAATTCCTTCATTTTGATGCTCATTCGCATGTTATGATCAACATTTTCTTTGTTTCGATGCATATTTCCTTCATTTTTATGCTTATTCGCTTGTTATGATCAACGTTTACTTCGTTTCGACGCATATTCCTTCATTTTGATGCTCATTGGCTTGTTATGATCAACATTTCCTTCGTTTCGATGCATATTTCCTTCATTTTGATGCTCATTCGCATATTATGATCAATATTTCCTTCGTTTCGATTCATATTTCCTTCATTTTGATTCCCATTCCCTTGTTATGATAAACATTTCCTTCATTTCGATAGATATTCCTCCATTTTAATGCTCATTCGCTTGTTTTGATCAACATTTCCTTGTTTTTGATGCATATTCCTTCATTTTGATGCTCATTCGCATGTTATGATCAACATTTTCTTCGTTACGATGCATATTTCCTTAATTTTGATGCTCAATCTCTTGTTATGATCAACATTTCCTTCCTTTCGATGCATATTCCTTCATTTTGATTCTCCTTTGCTTGTTATTATCAACATTTCCTTCGTTTCGAAGCATATTTCCTTCATTTTTATATCCATTCGCTTGTTATGATCAACATTTCCTTCGTTTCGACACACATTTCCTATATTTTGATGCTCATTCGCTTGTTATGATCAACATTTACTCCGTTTCAATGCATGTTTCCTTCATTTTGATGCTTATTTTCTCATTACGATCAACATTTCCTTTGTTTCGATGCATATTTCCTTCATTTTGATGCTCATTCGCTTGTTATGATCAATATTTTCTTGGTTTCGATGCATATTCTTTCATTCTGATGCTCATTCGCATGTTATGATCAACAATTTCTTTGTTTCGATGCATATTTACTTCATTTTGATACTCATTCGCTTGTTATGATATACATTTTCTTCTTTTTGATGCATATTCCTTCATTTTGAATCACATTCGTATGTTATGATCAACTTTTCCTTTGTTTCGATTCATATATCCTTCATTTTGATTCCCATTCCCTTGTTATGATAAATATTTCCTTCGTTTCGATACATATTCCTCCATTTTAATGCTCATTCGCTTGTTATGATCAACATTTCCTTTGTTTCGATGCAAATTCCTTCATTTTGATGCTCATTCGCATGTTATGATCAACATTTTCTTTGTTTCGATGCATATTTCCTTCATTTTTATGCTCATTCGCTTGTTATGATCAACGTTTACTTCGTTTCGACGCATATTCCTTCATTTTGATGCTCATTGGCTTGTTATGATCAACATTTCCTTCGTTTCGATGCATATTTCCTTCATTTTGATGCTCATTCGCATAATATGATCAATATTTCCTTCGTTTCGATTCATATTTCCTTCATTTTGATTCCCATTCCCTTGTTATGATAAACATTTCCTTCATTTCGATAGATATTCCTCCATTTTAATGCTCATTCGCTTGTTATGATCAACATTTCCTAGGTTTTGATGCATATTCCTTCATTTTAATGCTCATTCGCATGTTATGATCAACATTTTCTTCGTTCCGATGCTATTTCCTTAATTTTAATGCTCAATCTCTTGTTATGATCAACATTTCCTTCCTTCGATGCATATTCCTTCATTTTGATTCTCCTTTGCTTGTTATTATCAACATTTCCTTCGTTTCGATGCATATTTCATTCATTTTGATATCCATTCGCTTGTTAAGATCATTATTTCCTTCGTTTCGACACACATGTCCTATATTTTGATGCTCATTCGCTTGTTATGATCAATATTTCATCCGTTTCAACACATGTTTCATTCATTTTGATGCTTATTTTCTCATTACGATCAACATTTTCTTCGTTTCGATGCATATTTACTTCATTTTGATACTCATTCGCTTGTTATGACATACATTTTCTTCTTTTCGATGCATATTCCTTAATTTTGATGCTCATTCGTATGTTATGATCAACATTTCCTTCGTTTCGATTCATATATCTTTCAGTTTGATTCCCACTCCCTTGTTATGATAAATATTTCCTTCATTTCGATACATATTCCTCCATTTTAATGCTCATTCGCTTGTTATGATCAACATTTCCTTTGTTTCGATGCATATTCCTTCATTTTGATGCTCATTCGCATGTTATGATTAACATTTTCTCTGTTTCGATGCATATTTCCTTCATTTTTATGCTCATTCGCTTGTTATGATCAACGTTTACTTCGTTTCGACGCATATTCCTTCATTTTGATGCTCATTGGCTTGTTATGATCAACATTTACTTCGTTTCGATGCATATTTCCTTTATTTTGATGCTCATTCGCATATTATGATCAACATTTCCTTCGTTTCGATTCATATTTCCTTCATTTTGATGCCCATTCCCTTGTTATGATAAACATTTCCTTCGTTTCGATAGATATTCCTCCATTTTAATGCTCATTCGCTTGTTTTGATCAACATTCCCTTGTTTTTGATGCATATTCCTTCATTTTGATGCTCATTCGCATGTTATGATCAACATTTTCTTCTTTACGATGCATATTTCCTTAATTTTGATGCTCAATCTCTTGTTATGATCAACATTTCCTTCCTTTCGATGCATATTCCTTCATTTTGATTCTCCTTTGCTTGTTATTATCAACATTTCCTTCGTTTCGATGCATATTTCCTTCATTTTGATATCCATTCGCTTGTTATGATCAACATTTCCTTCGTTCGACACACATTTCCTATATTTTGATGCTCATTCGCTTGTTATGATCAACATTTCCTCCGTTTCAATGCATGTTTCCTTCATTTTGATGCTTATTTTCTCATTACGATCAACATTTCCTTTGTTTCGATGCATATTTCCTTCATTTTGATGCTCATTCGCTTGTTATGATCAATATTTTCTTGGTTTCGATGCATATTCCTTCATTCTGATGCTCATTCGCATGTTATGATCAACAATTTCTTTGTTTCGATGCATATTTACTTCATTTTGATACTCATTCGCTTGTTATGATATACATTTTCTTCTTTTTGATGCATATTCCTTCATTTTGAATCACATTCGTATGTTATGATCAACTTTTCCTTTGTTTCGATTCATATATCCTTCATTTTGATTCCCATTCCCTTGTTATGATAAATATTTCCTTCGTTTCGATACATATTCCTCCATTTTAATGCTCATTCGCTTGTTATGATCAACATTTCCTTTGTTTCGATGCAAATTCCTTCATTTTGATGCTCATTCGCATGTTATGATCAACATTTTCTTTGTTTCGATGCATATTTCCTTCATTTTTATGCTCATTCGCTTGTTATGATCAACGTTTACTTCGTTTCGATGCATATTCCTTCATTTTGATGCTCATTGGCTTGTTATGATCAACATTTCCTTCGTTTCGATGCATATTTCCTTCATTTTGATGCTCATTCGCATATTATGATCAATATTTCCTTCGTTTCGATTCATATTTCCTTCATTTTGATTCCCATTCCCTTGTTATGATAAACATTTCCTTCATTTCGATAGATATTCCTCCATTTTAATGCTCATTCGCTTGTTTTGATCAACATTTCCTTGTTTTTGATGCATATTCCTTCATTTTGATGCTCATTCGCATGTTATGATCAACATTTTCTTCGTTACGATGCATATTTCCTTAATTTTGATGCTCAATCTCTTGTTATGATCAACATTTCCTTCCTTTCGATGCATATTCCTTCATTTTGATTCTCCTTTGCTTGTTATTATCAACATTTCCTTCGTTTCGAAGCATATTTCCTTCATTTTTATATCCATTCGCTTGTTATGATCAACATTTCCTTCGTTTCGACACACATTTCCTATATTTTGATGCTCATTCGCTTGTTATGATCAACATTTACTCCGTTTCAATGCATGTTTCCTTCATTTTGATGCTTATTTTCTCATTACGATCAACATTTCCTTTGTTTCGATGCATATTTCCTTCATTTTGATGCTCATTCGCTTGTTATGATCAATATTTTCTTCGTTTCGATGCATATTCCTTCATTCTGATGCTCATTCGCATGTTATGATCAACAATTTCTTTGTTTCGATGCATATTTACTTCATTTTGATACTCATTCGCTTGTTATGATATACATTTTCTTCTTTTTGATGCATATTCCTTCATTTTGAATCACATTCGTATGTTATGATCAACATTTCCTTTGTTTCGATTCATATATCCTTCATTTTGATTCCCATTCCCTTGTTATGATAAATATTTCCTTCGTTTCGATACATATTCCTCCATTTTAATGCTCATTCGCTTGTTATGATCAATATTTCCTTTGTTTCGATGCAAATTCCTTCATTTTGATGCTCATTCGCATGTTATGATCAACATTTTCTTTGTTTCGATGCATATTTCCTTCATTTTTATGCTCATTCGCTTGTTATGATCAACGTTTACTTCGTTTCGACGCATATTCCTTCATTTTGATGCTCATTGGCTTGTTATGATCAACATTTCCTTCGTTTCGATGCATATTTCCTTCATTTTGATGCTCATTCGCATATTATGATCAATATTTCCTTCGTTTCGATTCATATTTCCTTCATTTTGATTCCCATTCCCTTGTTATGATAAACATTTCCTTCGTTTCGATAGATATTCCTCCATTTTAATGCTCATTCGCTTGTTTTGATAAACATTTCCTTGTTTTTGATGCATATTCCTTCATTTTGATGCTCATTCGCATGTTATGATCAACATTTTCTTCGTTTCGATGCATATTTCCTTAATTTTGATGTTCAATCTCTTGTTATGATCAACATTTCCTTCCTTACAATGCATATTCCTTCATTTTGATTCTCCTTTGCTTGTTATTATCATTATTTCCTTCGTTTCGATGCATATTTCCTTCATTTTGATATCCATTCGCTTGTTATGATCAACATTTCCTTCGTTTCGACACACATTTCCTATATTTTGATGCTCATTCGCTTGTTATGATCAACATTTCCTCCGTTTCAATGCATGTTTCCTTCATTTTGATGCTTATTTTCTCATTACGATCAACATTTCCTTCGTTTCGATGCATATTTCCTTCATTTTGATGCTCATTCGCTTGTTATGATCAACATTTTCTTCGTTTCGATGCATATTCCTTCATTCTGATGCTCATTCGCATGTTATGATCAACAATTTCTTTGTTTCGATGCATATTTTCTTCATTTTTATGCTCATTCGCTTGTTATGATCAACATTTCCTTCGTTTCGATACATATTCCGTCATTTTGATCATCATTCGCTTGTTATTATCAATATTTCCTTCGTTTCGATGCATATTTCCTTCATTTTGATGCTCATTCGCTTGTTATGATCAACATTTCCTTCTTTTCGATGCATATTTCCTTCATTTTGATGCCAATTCGCTTTATATGATCATCGTTTCGATACATATTTTGTCATTTTGATCCTCCTTTGCTTGTTATTATTAACATTTCCTTCGCTTCGACGCATATTTCCTTCATTTTGATGCCTATTCGCTTGATATGATAACATTTCCTTCTTTTCGATACATATTCCTTCATTTTGATCCACATTCGCTTGTTATTATCAATATTTCCTTCGTTTCGATGCATATTCCCTTCATTTTGATGCTCATTCGCTTGTTATGATAAGCATTTCCTTCGTTTCAATGCATATTTCCTTCATTTTGAGTCTCATTCAATTGTTATATGATCAACATTTCCTTCATTTCGATGTATATTCCTTCATTTTGATGCTCATTCAGTTATGATCAACATTTCATTCGTTTCGATACATATTCCTCCATTTTAATGCTCATTCGCTTGTTATGATCAACATTTCCTTTGCTTCGAAACGAAGGAAATGTTGATCATAACAAGCGAATGAGCATCAAAATGAAGGAAACATGCATCGAAATGAAGGAACTGTTGATCATAACAAGCAAATGAGCATCAAAATGAAGGAATCGCGCATCGAAACGAAGGAAATGTTGATCATAACAAGCTAATGAGCATCAAAATGAAGGAAATATGCATCGAAGCGAAGGAAATGTTGATAATAACAAGCGAATGAGGACAAAATGAAGGAATACGTATCGAAACGAAGAAAATGCTGATCATATCAAGCGAATGGGCACCAAATTGAAAGAAATATGCATTGAAACAAATGAAATGTTGGTCATAAGATGCGTATGAACATCAAAATGAAGGAATATGCATCGAAACGAAGGAAATGGTGATCATAACATGCGAATGTGCATCAAAATGAAGAAATATGCATCGTAATGAAGGAAATGTTAATAATAACAAGCAAATGAGATTCAAAATGAAGGAATATGCATTGAAAGGAATGAAATGTTGATCATAACAAGCAATTGAGCATCAAAATTAAGGGAATATTCATCGAAACGTAGGAAAAGTTGATCATAAAAGGCGAATAAGCATCAAAATGAAGGAAATATGCATCGAAGAGAAGGAAATTTTGATAATAACAAGCGAAAGAGGATCGAAATGAAGGAATATGTATCGAAACGAAGGAAATGTTGATCATATCAAGCGAATGGGCATCAAAATGAAGGAAATATGAATCGAAGGTAAGGAAATGTTGATAATAACAAGCGAATGAGGATTAAAATGACGGAATATGTATCGAAACGATGATCATATAAAGCGAATGGGCAATAAAACGAAGGAAACATGCACCGAAATGAAGGAAATGTTGATCATAACAAGCGAATGAGCATCAAAATGAAGGAAATATGCATCGAAGCGAAAGAAATGTTGATAATAAAAAGCGAATGAGGATCAAAATGACGGAATATGTATCGAAACGAAGGAAATGTTGATCATATAAAGCGAATGGGCATCAAAATGAAAGAAATATGCAACGAAACGAAGGAAATGTTGATCATAACATGCGAATGAGCATAAAAATGAAGGAATATGCATCGAACCGAATGAAATGTTGATCATAACAAGCGAATGAGCATCAAAATGAAGGAAATATGCATCGAAACGAAGGAAATATTGATCATAACACGCGAATGAGCATTAAAATGAAGGAATATGCATCGAAACAAAGGAAATGTTGATCATAAAACAAGCGAATGAGAATCAAAATGAAGGAAATATACTTCGAAACGAAGGAAATAATGATAATAACATGCGAATGAGAATCGAAATGAAGGAATTTGCATCGAAACGAAGGAAATGTTGATCATAACAAGCGAATGAGCATCAAAATGAAGGAAATATGCATCGAAACGAAAAAAATGTTGGTTATAAGATGCGAATGAGAATCAAAATGAAGTAAATATGTTTCGTAACGAAAGAAATATTGATAATAACAAAAGAATGAGCATCAAAATGAAGGAAATATGCATCGAAACGAAGGAAATGTTGATAATAACATGCGAATGAGCATCGAAACAAAGTAAATTTTTGTCATAACAAGCGAATGGACATCAAAATGAAGGAAATATGTATCGAAACGAAGTAAATGTTGGTTATAACATGCGAATGAGCATCAAAATGAAGGAAATATGTGTCGTAACGAAAGAAATATTGATCATAACAAACGAATGAGCATCAAAATGAAGGAAATATGCATCGAAACGAAGAAAATGTTGATCATAACAACCGAATGAGCATCAAAATGAAAGAAATATGCATCGAAACGAAGGAAATGTTGATCATAACGTGCGAATGAGCATCAAAATAAAAGAAATATGCATCGAAAAAAAGGAAATGTAGATCATAACAACCCAACGAGCATCAAAATGAAGGAATATGCATCGAAATGAAAGAAATATTGATCATAACAAGCGAATGAGCATCAAAATGAAGGAAATGTGCGTCGAAACGAAGGAAATGTTGATCATAACAAGCGAATGAGCATCAAAATGAAGGAAATATGCATCGAAGCGGAGGAAATGTTGATAATAATAAGCGAATGAGGACAAAATGAAGGAATATGTATCGAAATGAAGGAAATGTTGATCATATCAAGCAAATGGGAATCAAAATGAAAGAACTATTCATCGAAACGAAGGAAATGTTGATCATAAGATGCGTATGAACATCAAAATGAAGGAATATGCATCGAAACGACATAAATTTTGATCATAACAAGCGAATGAGCGTTAAAATGAAGGAATATGTATCGAAACGAAGGAAATATTGATCATAACAAGCGAATGAGCATCAAAATGAAGAAAATAAGCATCAAAACGAAGGAAATGTTGACCTTAACATGTGAATGAGCATCAAAATGAAGGAATATGCATCAGAACGAAGGAAATGTTAATCATATAACAAGCAAATGAGAATCAAAATGAAGAAAATATGCTTCAAAACGAAGGAAACGTTGATCATAACATACGAATGAGAATCAAAATGAAGGAATTTGCATCGAAACGAAGGAAATGTTGATCATAACAAGCGAATGAGCATCAAAATGAAGAAAATATGCATCAAAACGAAGAAAATATTGATCATAACAAGCGAATGAGTATCAAAATGAAGGAAATATGCATCGAAACGAAGGAAATGTTGATCGTAATGTGAAAATGAGCATCAAAATGAAGGAAACATGCACCGAAATGAAGGAAATGTTGATCATAACAAGCGAATGAGCATCAAAATAAAGGAAACATGCACCGAAATGAGGGAAATGTTGATCATAACAAGCGAATGAGCATCAAAATTAAGGGAATATGCATCGAAATGAAGGAAAAGTTGATCATAAAAGGCGAATGAGCATCAAAATAAAGGAATATGCATCGAAACGAATGAAATGTTGATCATAACAAGCGAATGAGCATTAAAATGAAGGAAATATGCATTGAAACGAAGGAAATGTTGATCATAACATGCGAATGAGCATCAAAATGAAGGAATATGCATCGAAATAAAGGAAATGTTGATCATAAAACAAGCGAATGAGAATCAAAATAAAGGAAATATGCTTCAAAACGAAGGAAATATTGATCATAACATGCGAATGAGAATCAAAATGAAGGAATTTGCATCGAAACGAAGGAAATGTTGATCATAACAAGCGAATGAACATCAAAATGAAGGAAATATACGTCGAAATAAAGAAAATGTTGATAGTAATGTCAAAATGAAGGAATACGCATCGAAATGAAGTAAACATTGATCATAACAATTGAATGAGCATAAAAATGAAGTAATATGCATCGAAACGAATAAAATGTTGATCATAACATGCGAATGAGCATCAAAATGAAGGAATATGCATCGAAACGAATGAAATGTTGATCATAACAAGCGAATGAGCATCAAAATGAAGGAAATATGCATCAAAACGAAGGAAAAGTTGATCATTACATGCGAATGAGCATCAAAATGAAGGAATATGCATCGAAACAAAGGAAATGTTGATCATAAAACAAGCGAATGAGAATCAAAATGAAGGAAATATGCTTCGAAACGAATGAAATATTGATCATAACATGCGAATGAGAATCAAAATGAAGGAATTTGCTTCGAAACGAAGGAAATGTTGATCATAACAAGCGAATGAGCATCAAAATGAAGGAAACATGCATCGAAATGAAGGAACTGTTGATCATAACAAGCGAATGAGCATCAAATGAAGGAATCGCGCATCGAAACGAAGGAAATGTTGATCATAACAAGCCAATGAGCATCAAAATGAAGGAAATATGCATCGAAGCGAAGGAAATGTTGATAATAACAAGCGAATGAGGACAAAATGAAGGAATATGTATCGAAACGAAGGAAATGCTGATCATATCAAGCGGATGGGCATCAAATTGAAAGAAATATGCATCGAAACGAATGAAATGTTGATCATAAGATGCGTATGAACATCAAAATGAAGGAATATGCATCGAAACGAAGGAAATGGTGATCATAACATGCGAATGTGCATCAAAATGAAGAAATATGCATCGTAATGAAGGAAATGTTAATAATAACAAGAAAATGAGAATCAAAATGAAGGAATATGCATTGAAAGGAAGGAAATGTTGATCATAACAAGCAATTGAGCATCAAAATTAAGGGAATATTCATCGAAACGTAGGAAAAGTTGATCATAAAAGGCGAATAAGCATCAAAATGAAGGAAATATGCATCGAAGAGAAGGAAATTTTGATAATAACAAGCGAATGAGGATCGAAATGAAGGAATATGTATTGAAACGAAGGAAATGTTGATCATATCAAGCGAATGGGCATCAAAATGAAGGAAATATGAATCGAAGGTAAGGAAATGTTGATAATAACAAGCGAATGAGGATTAAAATGACGGAATATGTATCGAAACGATGATCATATAAAGCGAATGGGCAATAAAACGAAGGAAATATGCATCGAAACGAAGGAAATGTTGATCATAACAAGCCAATGAGCATCAAAATGAAGGAAATATGCATCGAAGCGAAAGAAATGTTGATAATAAAAAGGGAATGAGGATCAAAATGACGGAATATGTATCGAAACGAAGGAAATGTTGATCATATAAAGCGAATGGGCATCAAAATGAAAGAAATATGCAACGAAATGAAGGAAATGTTGATCATAACATGCGAATGAGCATAAAAATGAAGGAATATGCATCGAACCGAATGAAATGTTGATCATAACAAGCGAATGAGCATCAAAATGAAGGAAATATGCATCGAAACGAAGGAAATATTGATCATAACACGCGAATGAGCATTAAAATGAAGGAATATGCATCGAAACAAAGGAAATGTTGATCATAAAACAAGCGAATGAGAATCAAAATGAAGGAAATATACTTCGAAACGAAGGAAATATTGATAATAACATGCGAATGAGAATCGAAATGAAGGAATTTGCATCGAAACGAAGGAAATGTTGATCATAAAAAGCGAATGAGCATCAAAATGAAGGAAATATGCATCGAAACGAAGAAAATGTTGGTTATAAGATGCGAATGAGAATCAAAATGAAGTAAATATGTTTTGTAACGAAAGAAATATTGATAATAACAAAAGAATGAGCATCAAAATGAAGGAAATATGCATCGAAACGAAGGAAATGTTGATAATAACATGCGAATGAGCATCGAAACAAAGTAAATGTTTGTCATAACAAGCGAATGGACATCAAAATGAAGGAAATATGTATCGAAACGAAGTAAATGTTGGTTATAACATGCGAATGAGCATCAAAATGAAGGAAATATGTGTCGTAACGAAAGAAATATTGATCATAACAAACGAATGAGCATCAAAATGAAGGAAATATGCATCGAAACGAAGAAAATGTTGATCATAACAACCGAATGAGCATCAAAATGAAAGAAATATGCGTCTTAACGAAAGAAATATTGATCATAATAAACGAATGAGCATCAAAATGAAAGAAATATGCATCGAAACGAAGGAAATGTTGATCATAACGTGCGAATAAGCATCAAAATAAAAGAAATATGCATCGAAACGAAGGAAATGTAGATCATAACAACCCAACGAGCATCAAAATGAAGGAATATGCATCGAAATGAAGGAAATATTGATCATAACAAGCGAATGAGCATCAAAATGAAGGAAATGTGCGTCGAAACGAAGGAAATGTTGATCATAACAAGCCAATGAGCATCAAAATGAAGGAAATATGCATCGAAGCGGAGGAAATGTTGATAATAATAAGCGAATGAGGACAAAATGAAGGAATATGTATCGAAATGAAGAAAATGTTGATCATATCAAGCAAATGGGAATCAAAATGAAAGAACTATTCATCGAAACGAAGGAAATGTTGATCATAAGATGCGTATGAACATCAAAATGAAGGAATATGCATCGAAACGACATAAATTTTGATCATAACAAGCGAATGAGCGTTAAAATGAAGGAATATGTATCGAAACGAAGGAAATATTGATCATAACAAGCGAATGAGCATCAAAATGAAGGAAATAAGTATCAAAACGAAGGAAATGTTGACCTTAACATGTGAATGAGCATCAAAATGAAGGAATATGCATCAGAACGAAGGAAATGTTAATCATATAACAAGCAAATGAGAATCAAAATGAAGAAAATATGCTTCGAAACGAAGGAAACGTTGATCATAACATACGAATGAGAATCAAAATGAAGGAATTTGCATCGAAACGAAGGAAATGTTGATCATAACAAGCGAATGAGCATCAAAATGAAGAAAATATGCATCAAAACGAAGAAAATATTGATCATAACAAGCGAATGAGTATCAAAATGAAGGAAATATGCATCGAAACGAAGGAAATGTTGATCGTAATGTGAAAATGAGCATCAAAATGAAGGAAACATGCACCGAAATGAAGGAAATGTTGATCATAACGAGCGAATGAGCATCAAAATAAAGGAAACATGCACCGAAATGAGGGAAATGTTGATCATAACAAGCGAATGAGCATCAAAATTAAGGGAATATGCATCGAAATGAAGGAAAAGTTGATCATAAAAGGCGAATGAGCATCAAAATAAAGGAATATGCATCGAAACGAATGAAATGTTGATCATAACAAGCGAATGATCATTAAAATGAAGGAAATATGCATTGAAACGAAGGAAATGTTGATCATAACATGCGAATGAGCATCAAAATGAAGGAATATGCATCGAAATAAAGGAAATGTTGATCATAAAACAAGCGAATGAGAATCAAAATAAAGGAAATATGCTTCAAAACGAAGGAAATATTGATCATAACATGCGAATGAGAATCAAAATGAAGGAATTTGCATCGAAACGAAGGAAATGTTGATCATAACAAGCGAATGAACATCAAAATGAAGGAAATATATGTCGAAATAAAGAAAATGTTGATAGTAATGTCAAAATAAAGGAATACGCATCGAAATGAAGTAAACGTTGATCATAACAATTGAATGAGCATAAAAATGAAGTAATATGCATCGAAACGAATGAAATGTTGATCATAACATGCGAATGAGCATCAAAATGAAGGAATATGCATCGAAACGAATGAAATGTTGATCATAACAAGCGAATGAGCATCAAAATGAAGGAAATATGCATCAAAACGAAGGAAATGTTGATCATTACATGCGAATGAGCATCAAAATGAAGGAATATGCATCGAAACAAAGGAAATGTTGATCATAAAACAAGCGAATGAGAATCAAAATGAAGGAAATATGCTTCGAAACGAATGAAATATTGATCATAACATGCGAATGAGAATCAAAATGAAGGAATTTGCTTCGAAACGAAGGAAATGTTGATCATAACAAGCGAATGAGCATCAAAATGAAGGAAACATTCATCGAAATGAAGGAACTATTGATCATAACAAGCGAATGAGCATCAAAATGAAGGAAATATGGATCAAAGCGAAGGAAATGTTAATAATAACAAGCGAATGATGACAAAATGAAGGAATATGTATCGAAACGAAGGAAATGCTGATCATATCAAGCGAATGGGCATCAAATTGAAAGAAATATGCATCGAAACGAATGAAATGTTGATCATAAGATGCGTATGAACATCAAAATGAAGGAATATGCATCGAAACGAAGGAAATGGTGATCATAACATGCGAATGTGCATCAAAATGAAGAAATATGCATCGTAATGAAGGAAATGTTAATAATAACAAGAAAATGAGAATCAAAATGAAGGAATATGCATTGAAAGGAAGGAAATGTTGATCATAACAAGCAATTGAGCATCAAAATTAAGGGAATATTCATCGAAACATAGGAAAAGTTGATCATAAAAGGCGAATAAGCATCAAAATGAAGGAAATATGCATCGAAGAGAAGGAAATTTTGATAATAACAAGCGAATGAGGATCGAAATGAAGGAATATGTATCGAAACGAAGGAAATGTTGATCATATCAAGCGAATGGGCATCAAAATGAAGGAAATATGAATCGAAGGTAAGGAAATGTTGATAATAACAAGCGAATGAGGATTAAAATGACGGAATATGTATCGAAACGATGATCATATAAAGCGAATGGGCAATAAAACGAAGGAAATATGCATCGAAACGAAGGAAATGTTGATCATAACAAGCGAATGAGCATCAAAATGAAGGAAATATGCATCGAAGCGAAAGAAATGTTGATAATAAAAAGCGAATGAGGATCAAAATGACGGAATATGTATCGAAACGAAGGAAATGTTGAACATATAAAGCGAATGGGCATCAAAATGAAAGAAATATGCAACGAAACGAAGGAAATGTTGATCATAACATGCGAATGAGCATAAAAATGAAGGAATATGCATCGAACCGAATGAAATGTTGATCATAACAAGCGAATGAGCATCAAAATGAAGGAAATATGCATCGAAACGAAGGAAATATTGATCATAACACGCGAATGAGCATTAAAATGAAGGAATATGCATCGAAACAAAGGAAATGTTGATCATAAAACAAGCGAATGAGAATCAAAATGAAGGAAATATACTTCAAAACGAAGGAAATATTGATAATAACATGCGAATGAGAATCGAAATGAAGGAATTTGCATCGAAACGAAGGAAATGTTGATCATAACAAGCGAATGGGCATCAAAATGAAGGAAATATGCATCGAAACGAAGAAAATGTTGGTTATAAGATGCGAATGAGAATCAAAATGAAGTAAATATGTTTCGTAACGAAAGAAATATTGATAATAACAAAAGAATGAGCATCAAAATGAAGGAAATATGCATCGAAACGAAGGAAATGTTGATAATAACATGCCAATGAGCATCGAAACAAAGTAAATGTTTGTCATAACAAGCGAATGGACATCAAAATGAAGGAAATATGTATCGAAACGAAGTAAATGTTGGTTATAACATGCGAATGAGCATCAAAATGAAGGAAATGTTGATCATAACAAACGAATGAGCATCAAAATGAAGGAAATGTGCGTCGAAACGAAGGAAATGTTGATCATAACAAGCGAATGAGCATCAAAATGAAGGAAATATGCATCGAAGCGGAGGAAATGTTGATAATAATAAACGAATGAGGACAAAATGAAGGAATATGTATCGAAATGAAGGAAATGTTGATCATATCAAGCAAATGGGAATCAAAATGAAAGAACTATTCATCGAAACGAAGGAAATGTTGATCATAAGATGCGTATGAACATCAAAATGAAGGAATATGCATCGAAACGACATAAATGTTGATCATAACAAGCGAATGAGCGTTAAAATGAAGGAATATGTATCGAAACGAAGGAAATATTGATCATAACAAGCGAATGAGCATCAAAATGAAGGAAATAAGCATCAAAACGAAGGAAATGTTGACCTTAACATGTGAATGAGCATCAAAATGAAAGAATATGCATCAGAACGAAGGAAATGTTAATCATATAACAAGCAAATGAGAATCAAAATGAAGAAAATATACTTCGAAATGAAGGAAACGTTGATCATAACATACGAATGAGAATCAAAATGAAGGAATTTGCATAGAAACGAAGGATATGTTGATCATAACAAGCGAATAAGCATCAAAATGAAGAAAATATGCATCAAAACGAAGAAAATATTGATCATAACAAGCGAATGAGTATCAAAATAAAGGAAATATGCATCGAAACGAAGGAAATGTTGATCGTAATGTGAAAATGAGCATCAAAATGAAGGAAACATGCACCGAAATGAAGGAAATGTTGATCATAACAAGCGAATGAGCATCAAAATGAAGGAAACATGCACCGAAATGAAGGAAATATTGATCATAACAAGCGAATGTGCATCAAAATTAAGGGAATATGCATCGAAATGAAGGAAAAGTTGATCATAAAAGGCGAATGAGCATCAAAATTAAGGAATATGCATCGAAGCGAAGGAAATGTTGATAATAAAAACGAATGAGCATCAAAATGAAGGAAATGTGCGTCAAAACGAAGGAAATGTTGATCATAACAAGCGAATGAGCATCAAAATGAAGGAAATATGCATCGAAGCGAAGGAAATGTTGATAATAACAAGCGAATGAGGATCAAAATAAAGTAATATGTATCGAAGCGAAGGAAATGTTGATCATTTCAAGCAAATGGGCATCAAAATGAAAGAAATATGCATTGAAACGAAGGAAATGTTGATCATAAGATGCGTATGAACATAAAAATGAAGGAATTTGCATCTAAACGAAGGAAATGGTGAACATAACATGCGAATGTGCATCGAAATAAAGAAATATGCATCGTAATGAAGGAAATTTTGATCATAATAAGCAAATGAGAATCAAAATGAAGGAATATGCATCGAAAGGAAGGAAATGTTGATCTTAACAAGCGATTGAGCATCAAAATTAAGGGAATATGCATTGAAATGAAGGAAAAGTTCATCATAATAAGCAAATGAGCTTCAAAATGAAGGAATATGTATCGAAACGAAGGAAATGTTGATAATAACAAGCGAATGAACATTAAAATGAAGGAATATGAATCGAAACAAAGTAAATGTTTGTCATAACAAGCGAATGGGCATCAAAATAAAGGAAATATGCATCGAAATGAAGGATATATTGATCATAACAAGCGAATGAGCATCAAAATGAAGGAAATATGCATCGAAGCGAAGGAAATGTTGATAATAACAAGCGAATGAGGAACAAAATGACGTAATATGTATCGAAATGAAGGAAATGTTGATCATATAAAGCGAATGGTGATCAAAATAAAGGAAATATGCATCGAAACGAAGGAAATGTTGATCATAACAAGATAAATAAGCATCAAAATGAAGGAATATGCATCGAAACAAATGAAATGTTGATCATAACAAGCGAGTGAGCATCAAAATGAAAGAAATATGCTTCGAAACGAAGGAAATGTTGATCATAACACGCGAATGAGCTTCAAAATGAAGAAATTTGCATCGAAACGAAGGAAATGTTGATCATAAAACAAGCGATTGAAAATCAAAATGAAGGCAATATGCTTCGAAACAAAGGAAATGTTTATAATAACATGCGAATGAGTATCAAAATGAAGGAATTTGCATCGAAACGATGGAAATGTTGATCATAACAAGCGAATGAGCATCAAAATGAAGGAATATGCATCGAAACGAAGAAAATGTTGATCATAACAAGCGAATGAGCATCAAAATGAAGGAAATATGCATCGAAACGAAGTAAATGTTGATCATAATGAGAAAATGAGCATCAAAATGAAGGAAACATGCATCGAAACCAAGAAAAATGTTGATCATAACAAGCGAATGAACTTCAAAATGAAGGAAATGTGCGTCGAAATGAAGGAAATGTTGATCATAACAAGCGAATGAGCATCAAAATGAAGGAAATATGCATCGAAGCGAAGAAAATGTTGATAATAACAAGCGAATGACGATCAAAATAAAGTAATATGTAACGAAGCCAAGGAAATGTTGATCATATCAAGCGAATGGGCATCAAAATGAAAGAAATATGCATTGAAACGAAGGAAATGTTGATCATAAGATGCGTATGAACATCAAAATGAAGGAATTTGCATCTAAACGAAGGAAATGGTGATCATAACATGCGAATGTGCATTGAAATAAAGAAATATGCATCGTAATGAAGGAAATGTTGATCATAATAATCAAATGAGAATCCAAATGAAGGAATATGCAACAAAAGGAAGGAAATGTTGATCATAACAAGCGATTGAGCATCAAACTTAAGTGAATATGCATTGAAATTAAGGAAAAGTTCATCATAATAAGAAAATGAACTTCAAAATGAAGGAATATGCATCGAAACGAAGGAAATGTTGATAATAACAAGCGAATGAACATTAAAATGAAGGAATATGAATCGAAACAAAGTAAATGTTTGTCATAACAAGCGAATGGGCATCAAAATGAAGGAAATATGTATCGAAACGAAGTAAATGTTGGTTATAACATGCGAATGAGCATCAAAATGAAGGAAATATGTGTCGTAACGAAAGAAATATTGATCATAACAAATGAATGAGCATCAAAATGAAGGAAATATGCATCGAAACGAAGGAAATGTTGATCATAACATGCGAATGAACTTCAAAATAAAGGAAATATGCATCGAAATGAAGGAAATGTTGATCATAACAAGCCAATGAGCATTAAAATGAAGGAATATGCATCGAAACGAAGGAAATGTTGATCATATCGAGCGAATGGGCATCAAAATGAAAGAAATATACATCGAAACGAAGGTAATGTCGATCATAACATGCATATGAACATCAAAATGAAGGAATATGCATCGAAACTAAGGAAATGGGGATCATAACATACAAATGTGCATCAAAATGAAGAAATATGTATCGTAATGAAGGAAATTTTGATCATATAACAAGCAAATGAGAATCAAAATGAAGGAATATGCATCGAAAGGAAGGAAATGTTGATCATAACAAGCGATTGAGCATCAAAATTAAGGGAATATGCATCGAAACGAAGGAAAAGTTGATCATAAAAGGCGAATGAGCATCAAAATGAAGGAAATATGCATCGAAGCGAAGGAAATATTGATAATAAAAAGCGAATGAGGATCATAACAAGCGACTGAGCATCAAAATGAAGGAAATATGCATCAAAACGAAGGAAATGTTGATCATAACATGTGAATGAGCATCAAAATGAAGGAATATGCATCAGAACGAAGGAAATGTTAATCATAACAAGCGAATGAGCATCAAAATGAAGGAAATATGCATCAAAACGAAGGAAATGTTGATCATTACATGCGAATGAGCACCAAAATGAAGGAATATGCATCGAAACAAAGGAAATGTTGATCATAAAACAAGCGAATGAGAATCAAAATGAAGGAAATATGCTTCGAAACGAAAGAAATATTAATCATAACATGCGAATGAGAATCAAAATGAAGGAATTTGCTTCGAAACGAAGGAAATGTTGATCATAACAAGCGAATGAGCATCAAAATGAAGGAAACATGCGTCGAAATGAAGGAACTGTTGATCATAACAAGCGAATGAGCATCAAAATGAAGGAATTGCGCATCGAAACGAAGGAAATGTTGATCATAACAAGCCAATGAGCATCAAAATGAAGGAAATATGCATCGAAGCGAAGGAAATGTTGATAATAACAAGCGAATGAGGACAAAATGAAGGAATATGTATCGAAACGAAGGAAATGCTGATCATATCAAGCGAATGGGCATCAAATTGAAAGAAATATGCATCGAAACGAATGAAATGTTGATCATAAGATGAGTATGAACATCAAAATGAAGGAATATGCATCGAAACGAAGGAAATGGTGATCATAACATGCGAATGTGCATCAAAATGAAGAAATATGCATCGTAATGAAGGAAATGTTAATAATAACAAGAAATGAGAATCAAAATGAAGGAATATGCATTGAAAGGAAGGAAATGTTGATCATAACAAGCAATTGAGCATCAAAATTAAGGGAATATTCATCGAAACGTAGGAAAAGTTGATCATAAAAGCGAATAAGCATCAAAATGAAGGAAATATGCATCGAAGAGAAGGAAATTTTGATAATAACAAGCGAATGAGGATCGAAATGAAGGAATATGTATCGAAACGAAGGAAATGTTGATCATATCAAGCGAATGGGCATCAAAATGAAGGAAATATGAATCGAAGGTAAGGAAATATTGATAATAACAAGCGAATGAGGATTAAAATGACGGAATATGTATCGAAATGATGATCATATAAAGCGAATGGGCAATAAAACGAAGGAAATATGCATCGAAACGAAGGAAATGTTGATCATAACAAACGAATGAGCATCAAAATGAAGGAAATATGCATCGAAGCGAAAGAAATGTTGATAATAAAAAGCGAATGAGGATCAAAATGACGGAATATGTATCGAAACGAAGGAAATGTTGATCATATAAAGCGAATGGGCATCAAACTGAAAGAAATATGCAACGAAACGAAGGAAATGTTGATCATAACATGTGAATGAGCATAAAAATGAAGGAATATGCATCGAACCGAATGAAATGTTGATCATAACAAGCGAATGAGCATCAAAATGAAGGAAATATGCATCGAAACGAAGGAAATATTGATCATAACACGCAAATGAGCATTAAAATGAAGGAATATGCATCGAAACAAAGGAAATGTTGATCATAAAACAAGCGAATGAGAATCAAAATGAAGGAAATATACTTCGAAACGAAGGAAATATTGATAATAACATGCGAATGAGAATCGAAATGAAGGAATTTGCATCGAAACGAAGGAAATGTTGATCATAACAAGCGAATAAGCATCAAAATGAAGGAAATATGCATCGAAACGAAGAAAATGTTGGTTATAAGATGCGAATGAGAATCAAAATGAAGTAAATATGTTTCGTAACGAAAGAAATATTGATAATAACAAAAGAATGAGCATCAAAATGAAGGAAATATGCATCGAAACGAAGGAAATGTTGATAATAACATGCGAATGAGCATCGAAACAAAGTAAATGTTTGTCATAACAAGCGAATGGACATCAAAATGAAGGAAATATGTATCGAAACGAAGTAAATGTTGGTTATAACATGCGAATGAGCATCAAAATGAAGGAAATATGTGTCGTAACGAAGGAAATGTTGATAATAACATGCGAATGAGCATCGAAACAAAGTAAATGTTTGTCATAACAAGCGAATGGACATCAAAATGAAGGAAATATGTATCGAAACGAAGTAAATGTTGGTTATAACATGCGAATGAACATCAAAATGAAGGAAATATGTGTCGTAACGAAAGAAATATTGATCATAACAAACGAATGAGCATCAAAATGAAGGAAATATGCATCGAAACGAAGAAAATGTTGATCATAACAACCGAATGAGCATCAAAATGAAAGAAATATGCGTCTTAACGAAAGAAATATTGATCATAATAAACGAATGAGCATCAAAATGAAAGAAATATGCATCGAAACGAAGGAAATGTTGATCATAACGTGCGAATGAGCATCAAAATAAAAGAAATATGCATCGAAACGAAGGAAATGTTGATCATTACAACCCAACGAGCATCAAAATGAAGGAATATGCATCGAAATGAAGGAAATATTGATCATAACAAACGAATGAGCATCAAAATGAAGGAAATGTGCGTCGAAACGAAGGAAATGTTGATCATAACAAGCGAATGAGCATCAAAATGAAGGAAATATGCATCGAAGCGGAGGAAATGTTGATAATAATAAGCGAATGAGGACAAAATGAAGGAATATGTATCGAAATGAAGGAAATGTTGATCATATCAAGCAAATGGGAATCAAAATGAAAGAACTATTCATCGAAACGAAGGAAATGTTGATCATAAGATGCGTATGAACATCAAAATGAAGGAATATGCATCGAAACGACATAAATGTTGATCATAACAAGCGAATGAGCGTTAAAATGAAGGAATATGTATCGAAACGAAGGAAATATTGATCATAACAAGCGAATGAGTATCAAAATGAAGGAAATAAGCATCAAAACGAAGGAAATGTTGACCTTAACATGTGAATGAGCATCAAAATGAAGGAATATGCATCAGAACGAAGGAAATGTTAATCATATAACAAGCAAATGAGAATCAAAATGAAGAAAATATGCTTCGAAACGAAGGAAACGTTGATCATAACATACGAATGAGAATCAAAATGAAGGAATTTGCATCGAAACGAAGGAAATGTTGATCATAACAAGCGAATGAGCATCAAAATGAAGAAAATATGCATCAAAACGAAGAAAATATTGATCATAACAAGCGAATGAGTATCAAAATGAAGGAAATATGCATTGAAACAAAGGAAATATTGATCGTAATGTGAAAATGAGCATCAAAATGAAGGAAACATGCACCGAAATGAAGGAAATGTTGATCATAACAAGCGAATGAACATCAAAATAAAGGAAACATGCACCGAAATGAAGGAAATGTTGATCATAACAAACGAATGAGCATCAAAATGAAGGAAATATGCATCGAAGCGAAAGAAATGTTGATAATAAAAAGCGAATGAGGATCAAAATGACGGAATATGTATCGAAACGAAGGAAATGTTGATCATATAAAGCGAATGGGCATCAAAATGAAAGAAATATGCAACGAAACGAAGGAAATGTTGATCATAACATGTGAATGAGCATAAAAATAAAGGAATATGCATCGAACCGAATGAAATGTTGATCATAACAAGCGAATGAGCATCAAAATGAAGGAAATATGCATCGAAACGAAGGAAATATTGATCATAACACGCAAATGAGCATTAAAATGAAGGAATATGCATCGAAACAAAGGAAATGTTGATCATAAAACAAGCGAATGAGAATCAAAATGAAGGAAATATACTTCGAAACGAAGGAAATATTGATAATAACATGCGAATGAGAATCGAAATGAAGGAATTTGCATCGAAACGAAGGAAATGTTGATCATAACAAGCGAATGAGCATCAAAATGAAGGAAATATGCATCGAAACGAAGAAAATGTTGGTTATAAGATGCGAATGAGAATCAAAATGAAGTAAATATGTTTCGTAACGAAAGAAATATTGATAATAACAAAAGAATGAGCATCAAAATGAAGGAAATATGCATCGAAACGAAGGAAATGTTGATAATAACATGCGAATGAGCATCGAAACAAAGTAAATGTTTGTCATAACAAGCGAATGGACATCAAAATGAAGGAAATATGTATCGAAACGAAGTAAATGTTGGTTATAACATGCGAATGAACATCAAAATGAAGGAAATATGTGTCGTAACGAAAGAAATATTGATCATAACAAACGAATGAGCATCAAAATGAAGGAAATATGCATCGAAACGAAGAAAATGTTGATCATAACAACCGAATGAGCATCAAAATGAAAGAAATATGCGTCTTAACGAAAGAAATATTGATCATAATAAACGAATGAGCATCAAAATGAAAGAAATATGCATCGAAACGAAGGAAATGTTGATCATAACGTGCGAATGAGCATCAAAATAAAAGAAATATGCATCGAAACGAAGGAAATGTTGATCATTACAACCCAACGAGCATCAAAATGAAGGAATATGCATCGAAATGAAGGAAATATTGATCATAACAAACGAATGAGCATCAAAATGAAGGAAATGTGCGTCGAAACGAAGGAAATGTTGATCATAACAAGCGAATGAGCATCAAAATGAAGGAAATATGCATCGAAGCGGAGGAAATGTTGATAATAATAAGCGAATGAGGACAAAATGAAGGAATATGTATCGAAATGAAGGAAATGTTGATCATATCAAGCAAATGGGAATCAAAATGAAAGAACTATTCATCGAAACGAAGGAAATGTTGATCATAAGATGCGTATGAACATCAAAATGAAGGAATATGCATCGAAACGACATAAATGTTGATCATAACAAGCGAATGAGCGTTAAAATGAAGGAATATGTATCGAAACGAAGGAAATATTGATCATAACAAGCGAATGAGCATCAAAATGAAGGAAATAAGCATCAAAACGAAGGAAATGTTGACCTTAACATGTGAATGAGCATCAAAATGAAGGAATATGCATCAGAAGGAAGGAAATGTTAATCATATAACAAGCAAATGAGAATCAAAATGAAGAAAATATGCTTCGAAACGAAGGAAACGTTGATCATAACATACGAATGAGAATCAAAATGAAGGAATTTGCATCGAAACGAAGGAAATGTTGATCATAACAAGCGAATGAGCATCAAAATGAAGAAAATATGCATCAAAACGAAGAAAATATTGATCATAACAAGCGAATGAGTATCAAAATGAAGGAAATATGCATTGAAACAAAGGAAATATTGATCGTAATGTGAAAATGAGCATCAAAATGAAGGAAACATGCACCGAAATGAAGGAAATGTTGATCATAACAAGCGAATGAACATCAAAATAAAGGAAACATGCACCGAAATGAAGGAAATGTTGATCATAACAAGCGAATGAGCATCAAAATTAAGGGAATATGCATCGAAATGAAGGAAAAGTAGATCATAAAAGGCGAATGAGCATCAAAATAAAGGAATATGCATCGAAACGAATGAAATGTTGATCATAACAAGCGAATGAGCATCAAAATGAAGGAAATATGCATAGAAACGAAGGAAATGTTGATCATAACATGCGAATGAGCATCAAAATGAAGGAATATGCATCGAAATAAAGGAAATGTTGATCATAAAACAAGCGAATGAGAATCAAAATAAAGGAAATATGCTTCAAAACGAAGGAAATATTTATCATAACATGCGAATGAGAATCAAAATGAAGGAATTTGCATCGAAACGAAGGAAATGTTGATCATAACAAGCGAATGAACATCAAAATGAAGGAAATATGCGTCGAAATGAAGAAAATGTTGATAGTAATGTCAAAATGAAGGAATACGCATCGAAATGAAGTAAACGTTGATCATAACAATTGAATGAGCATAAAAATGAAGGAATATGCATCGAAACAAATGAAATGTTGATCATAACATGCGAATGAGCATCAAAATGAAGGAATATGCATCGAAACGAATGAAATGTTGATCATAACAAGCGAATGAGCATCAAAATGAAGGAAATATGCATCAAAACGAAGAAAATGTTGATCATTACATGCGAATGAGCATCAAAATGAAGGAATATGCATCGAAACAAAGGAAATGTTGATCATAAAACAAGCGAATGAGAATCAAAATGAAGGAAATATGCTTTGAAACGAAAGAAATATTGATCATAACATGCGAATGAGAATCAAAATGAAGGAATTTGCTTCGAAACGAAGGAAATGTTGATCATAACAAGCGAATGAGCATCAAAATGAAGGAAACATGCATCGAAATGAAGGAACTGTTGATCATAACAAGCGAATGAGCATCAAAATGAAGGAATCGCGCATCGAAACGAAGGAAATGTTGATCATAACAAGCCAATGAGCATCAAAATGAAGGAAATATGCATCGAAACGAAGTAAATGTTGGTTATAACATGCGAATGAGCATCAAAAAGAAGGAATATGTATCGAAACTAGCGAATGGGCTTCAAATTGAAAGAAATATGCATCGAAACGAATGAAATGTTGATCATAAGATGCGTATGAACATCAAAATGAAGGAATATGCATCGAAACGAAGGAAATGGTGATCATAACATGCGAATGTGCAACAAAATGAAGAAATATGCATCGTAATGAAGGAAATGTTAATAATAACAAGCAAATGAGAATCAAAATGAAGGAATATGCATTGAAAGGAAGGAAATGTTGAACATAACAAGCAATTGAGCATCAAAATTAAGGGAATATTCATCGAAACGTAGGAAAAGTTGATCATAAAAGGCGAATAAGCATCAAAATGAAGGAAATATGCATCGAAGAGAAGGAAATTTTGATAATAACAAGCGAATGAGGATCGAAATGAAGGAATATGTATCAAAACAAAGGAAATGCTGATCATATCAAGCGAATGAGCATCAAAATGAAGGAAATATGAATCGAAGGTAAAGAAATGTTGATAATAACAAGCGAATGAGGATTAAAATGACGGAATATGTATCGAAACGATGATCATATAAAGCGAATGGGCAATAAAACGAAGGAAATATGCATCGAAACGAAGGAAATGTTGATCATAACAAGTGAATGAGCATCGAAATGAAGGAAATATGCATCAAAGCGAAAGAAATGTTGATAATAAAAAGCGAATGAGGATCAAAATGATGGAATATGTATCGAAACGAAGGAAATGTTGATCATATAAAGTGAATGGGCATCAAAATGAAAGAAATATGCAACGAAACGAAGGAAATGTTGATCATAACATGCGAATGAGCATAAAAATGAAGGAATATGCATCGAACCGAATGAAATGTTGATCATAACAAGCGAATGAGCATCAAAATGAAGGAAATATGCATCGAAACGAAGAAAATATTGATCATAACACGCGATTGAGCATTAAAATGAAGGAATATGCATCGAAACAAAGGAAATGTTGATCATAAAACAAACGAATGAGAATCAAAATGAAGGAAATATACTTCGGAACGAAGGAAATATTGATAATAACATTCGAATGAGAATCGAAATAAAGGAATTTGCATCGAAACGAAGGAAATGTTGATCATAACAAGCGAATGAGCATCAAAATGAAGGAAATATGCATCGAAACGAAGAAAATGTTGGCTATAAGATGCGAATGAGAATCAAAATGAAGTAAATATGTTTCGTAACGAAAGAAATATTGATAATAACAAAAGAATGAGCATCAAAATGAAGGAAATATGCATCGAAACGAAGGAAATGTTGATAATAACATGCGAATGAGCATCGAAACAAAGTAAATGTTTGTCATAACAAGCGAATGGACATCAAAATGAAGGAAATATGTATCGAAACGAAGTAAATGTTGGTTATAACATGCGAATGAGCATCAAAATGAAGGAAATATGTGTCGTAACGAAAGAAATATTGATCATAACAAACGAATGAGCATCAAAATGAAGGAAATATGCATCGAAACGAAGAAAATGTTGATCATAACAGCCGAATGAGCATCAAAATGAAAGAAATATGCGTCTTAACGAAAGAAATATTGATCATAATAAACGAATGAGCATCAAAATGAAAGAAATATGCATCGAAACGAAGGAAATGTTGATCATAACGTGCGAATGAGCATCAAAATAAAAGAAATATGCATCGAAACGAAGGAAATGTTGATCATAACAACCCAACGAGCATCAAAATGAAGGAATATGCATCGAAATGAAGGAAATATTGATCATAACAAGCGAATGAGCATCAAAATGAAGGAAATGTGTGTCGAAACGAAGGAAATGTTGATCAAAACAAGCGAATGAGCATCAAAATGAAGGAAATATGCATCAAAGCGGAGGAAATGTTGATAATAATAAGCGAATGAGGACAAAATGAAGGAATATGTATCGAAATGAAGGAAATGTTGATCATATCAAGCAAATGGGAATCAAAATGAAAGAACTATTCATCGAAACGAAGGAAATGTTGATCATAAGATGCGTATGAACATCAAAATGAAGGAATATGCATCGAAACGACATAAATGTTGATCATAACAAGTGAATGAGCGTTAAAATGAAGGAATATGTATCGAAACGAAGGAAATACTGATCATAACAAGCGAATGAGCATCAAAATGAAGGAAATAAGCATCAAAACGAAGGAAATGTTGACCTTAACATGTGAATGAGCATCAAAATGAAGGAATATGCATCAGAACGAAGGAAATGTTAATCATATAACAAGCAAATGAGAATCAAAATGAAGAAAATATGTTTCGAAATGAAGGAAACGTTGATTATAACATACGAATGAGAATCAAAATGAAGGAATTTGCATAGGAACGAAGGATATGTTGATCATAACAAGCGAATAAGCATCAAAATGAAGAAAATATGCATCAAAACGAAGAAAATATTGATCATAACAAGCGAATGAGTATCAAAATAAAGGAAATATGCATCGAAACGAAGGAAATGTTGATCGTAATGTGAAAATGAGCATCAAAATGAAGGAAACATGCACCGAAATGAAGGAAATGTTGATCATAACAAGCGAATGAGCATCAAAATGAAGGAAACATGCACCGAAATGAAGGAAATATTGATCATAACAAGCGAATGTGCATCAAAATTAAGGGAATATGCATCGAAATGAAGGAAAAGTTGATCATAAAAGGCGAATGAGCATCAAAATAAAGGAATATGCATCGAAACAAAGGAAATGTTGATAATAACAACGAATGAGCATCAAAATGAAGGAAATGTGCGTCAAAACGAAGGAAATGTTGATCATAACAAGCGAATGAGCATCAAAATGAAGGAAATATGCATCGAAGCGAAGGAAATGTTGATAATAACAAGCGAATGAGGATCAAAATAAAGTAATATGTATCGAAGCGAAGGAAATGTTGATCATATCAAGCAAATGGGCATCAAAATGAAAGAAATATGCATTGAAACGAAGGAAATGTTGATCATAAGATGCGTATGAACATAAAAATGAAGGAATTTGCATCTAAACGAAGGAAATGGTGATCATAACATGCGAATGTGCATCGAAATAAAGAAATATGCATCGTAATGAAGGAAATTTTGATCATAATAAGCAAATGAGAATCAAAATGAAGGAATATACATCGAAAGGAAGGAAATGTTGATCTTAACAAGCGATTGAGCATCAAAATTAAGGGAATATGCATTGAAATGAAGGAAAAGTTCATCATAATAAGCAAATGAGCTTCAAAATGAAGGAATATGCATCGAAACGAAGGAAATGTTGATAATAACAAGCGAATGAACATTAAAATGAAAGAATATGAATCGAAACAAAGTAAATGTTTGTCATAACAAGCGAATGGGCATCAAAATAAAGGAAATATGCGTCGAAATGAAGGATATATTGATCATAACAAGCGAATGAGCATCAAAATGAAGGAAATATGCATCGAAGCGAAGGAAATGTTGATAATAACAAGCGAATGAGGAACAAAATGACGTAATATGTATCGAAATGAAGGAAATGTTGATCATATAAAGCGAATGGGGATCAAAATAAAGGAAATATGCATCGAAACGAAGGAAATGTTGATCATAACAAGCCAATAAGCATCAAAATGAAGGAATATGCATCGAAACGAATGAAACGTTGATCATAACAAGCGAGTGAGCATCAAAATGAAAGAAATATGCATCGAAACGAAGGAAATGTTGATCATAACAAGCGAATGAGCTTCAAAATGAAGAAATTTGCATCGAAACGAAGGAAATGTTGATCATAAAACAAGCGATTGAAAATCAAAATGAAGGCAATATGCTTCGAAACAAAGGAAATGTTTATAATAACATGCGAATGAGTATCAAAATGAAGGAATTTGCATCGAAACGATGGAAATGTTGATCATAACAAGCGAATGAGCATCAAAGTGAAGGAATATGCATCGAAACGAAGAAAATGTTGATCATAACAAGCGAATGAGCATCATAATGAAGGAAATATGCATCGAAACGAAGTAAATGTTGATCATAATGAGAAAATGAGCATCAAAATGAAGGAAACATGCATCGAAACCAAGAAAAATATTGATCATAACAAGCACATGAGCACCAAAATGAAGGAAATGTGCGTCGAAATGAAGGAAATGTTGATCATAACAAGCGAATGAGCATCAAAATGAAGGAAATATGCATCGAAGCGAAGGAAATGTTGATAATAACAAGCGAATGACGATCAAAATAAAGTAATATGTAACGAAGCCAAGGAAATGTTGATCATATCAAGCGAATGGGCATCAAAATAAAAGAAATATGCATTGAAACGAAGGAAATGTTGATCATAAGATGCGTATGAACATCAAAATGAAGGAATTTGCATCTAAACGAAGGAAATGGTGATCATAACATGCGAATGTGCATTGAAATAAAGAAATATGCATCGTAATGAAAGAAATGTTGATCATAATAATCAAATGAGAATCCAAATGAAGGAATATGCAACAAAAGGAAGGAAATGTTGATCATAACAAGCGATTGAGCATCAAAATTAAGGGAATATGCATTGAAATGAAGGAAAAGTTCATCATAATAAGAAAATGAACTTCAAAATGAAGGAATATGCATCGAAACGAAGGAAATGTTGATAATAACAAGCGAATGAACATTAAAATGAAGGAATATGAATCGAAACAAAGTAAATGTTTGTCATAACAAGCGAATGGGCATCAAAATGAAGGAAATATGTATCGAAACGAAGTAAATGTTGGTTATAACATGCGAATGAGCATCAAAATGAAGGAAATATGTGTCGTAACGAAAGAAATATTGATCATAACAAATGAATGAGCATCAAAATGAAGGAAATATGCATCGAAACGAAGGAAATGTTGATCATAACATGCGAATGAACTTCAAAATAAAGGAAATATGCATCGAAATGAAGGAAATGTTGATCATAACAAGCCAATGAGCATCAAAATGAAGGAATATGCATCGAAACGAAGGAAATGTTGATCATATCGAGCGAATGGGCATCAAAATGAAAGAAATATGCATCGAAACGAAGGTAATGTCGATCATAACATGCATATGAACATCAAAATGAAGGAATATGCATCGAAACTAAGGAAATGGGGATCATAACATGCGAATGTGCATCAAAATGAAGAAATATGTATCGTAATGAAGGAAATTTTGATCATATAACAAGCAAATGAGAATCAAAATGAAGGAATATGCATCGAAAGGAAGGAAATGTTGATCATAACAAGCGATTGAGCATCAAAATTAAGGGAATATGCATCGAAACGAAGGAAAAGTTGATCATAAAAGGCGAATGAGCATCAAAATGAAGGAAATATGCATCGAAGCGAAGGAAATATTGATAATAAAAAGCGAATGAGGATCATAACAAGCGACTGAGCATCAAAATGAAGGAAATGTTGATCATAACATGTGAATGAGCATCAAAATGAAGGAATATGCATCAGAACGAAGGAAATGTTAATCATATAACAAGCAAATGAGAATCAAAATGAAGAAAATATGCTTCGAAACGAAGGAAACTTTGATCATAACATGCGATTGAGAATTAAAATGAAGGAATTTGCATCGAAACGAAGTAAATGTTTATCATAACAAGCGAATGAGCATCAAAATGAAGGAAATATACATCGAAACGAAGAAATTATTGATCATAACAAGCGAACGAGTATTAAAATGAAGGAAATATGCATCGAAACGAAGGAAATGTTGATCGTAATGAGAAAATGAGCATCAAAATAAAGGAAACATGCATCGAAATGAAGGAAAAGTTGATCATAACAAGCGAATGAGCATCAAAATGAAGGAAACGTGCGTCGAAACGAAGGAAATGTTGATCATAACAAGCGAATGAGCATCAAAATGAAGGAAATATGCAACGAACCGAAGGAAATGTTGATAATAACAAGCGAATGAGAATAAAAAATGAAGGAATATGTATCAAAACGAAGGAAATGTTGATCATATCAAGCGAATGGGTATTAAAATAAAAGAAATATGCATCGAAAAGAAGGAAATATTGATCATAAGATGAGTATGAACATCAAAATGAAGGAATATAAATCGAAATGAAGGAAATGGTGATCATAACATGCGAATGTGCATCAAAATGAAGAAATATGGATCGTAATGAAGGAAATGTTGATCATATAACAAGCAAATGAGAATCAAAATGAAAGAATATGCATCGAAAGGAAGGAAATGTTGATCATAACAAGCGATCGAGCATCAAAATTAAGGGAATATGCATCGTAACGAAGGAAAAGTTGATCATAAAAGGGGAATGAGCATCAAAATGAAGGAATATGCATCGAAATGAAGGAAATGTTGATAATAACAAGTGAATGAACATTAAAATGAAGAAAATTAATCGAAACAAAGTAAATATTTGTCATAACAAGCGAATGGGCATCAAAACGAAGGAAATATGTATCGAAACGAAGTAAATGTTGGTTATAACATGCGAATGAGCATCAAATTGAAGCAATATGCATCGAAACTTGATCATATAACAAGTGAATGAGCATCAAAATGAAGGAAATATGTGTCGTAATGAAAGAAATATTGATCATAACAAACGAATGAGCATCAAAATGAAGGAAATATGCATCGAAACGAAGGAAATATTGATCATAACATGCGAATGAGCATCAAAATAAAGGAAATATGCAACGAAACGAAGGAAATGTTGATCATAACAAGCCAATGAGCATCAAAATGAAGGATTATGCATCGAAATGAAGTAAACGTTGATCGTAACTAGCGAATGAGCCTAAAAATGAAGGAAATATGCATCGAAATGAGGAAAATGTTGATCATAACATGCGAATGAGCATCAAAATGAAGGAATATGCATCGAAACAAATGAAATGTTGATCATAACAAGTGAATGAGCATCAAAATGAATGAAATATGCATCGAAACAAAGGAAATTTTGATCATAACACGCGAATGAGCATCAAAATGAAGGAATATGCATCGAATCGAAGGAAATGTTGATCATAAAACAAGCGAATGAGAATCAAAATGAAGGAAATATGCTTCGAAACGAAGGAAGCATTGATAATAACATGCGAATGAGAATCAAAATGAAGGAATTTGCATCGAAACGAAGGAAATGTTGATCATAACAAACGAATGAGCATCAAAATGAAGGAAATATGCATCGAAACGAAGAAAATGTTGATCATAACAAGTGAATGAGCATCAAAATGAAGGAAATATGCATCGAAACGAAGGAAATGTTGATCATAACAAGCGAATGAACATCAAAATGAAGGAAATGTTTATCATAACAAGCGAATGAGCATCAAAATGAATGAAATATGCATCGAAGCGAAGGAAATGTTGATAATAACAAGCGAATGAGGATCAAAATGAAGGAATATGTATCGAAACGAAGGAAATGTTGATCATATCAAGCGAATGGGCATTAAAATGAAAGAAATATGCATTGAAACGAAGGAAATGTTGATCATAACATGCGTATGAACATCAAAATGAAGGAATATGCATCGAAACGAAGGAAATGGTGATCATAACATGCGAATGTGCATCAAATTGAAGAAATATGCATTTTAATGAAGGAAATGTTGATCATAACAAGCAAATGAGAATCAAAATGAAGGAATATGCATCGAAAGGAAGGAAATGTTGATCATAACAAGCGATTGAGCATCAAAATTAAGGGAACATGTATCAAAATGAAGGAAAAGTTTATCAAAAAAGGCGAATGAGCACCAAAATGAAGGAATATGCATCGAAACGAAGGAAATGTTGATAATAAAATGCGAATGAACATTAAAATGAACGAATATGAATCGAAACAAAGTAAATGTTTGTCATAACAAGCGAATGGGCATCAAAATTACGGAAATATGTATCTAAACGAAGTAAATGTTTGTTATAATATGCAAATGAGCATTAAAATGAAGTAACATGTGTCGCGCCCCGACCCCATACAGAAGGAGACAACCGCCACATTAACCATAAATTTCGCGGAATGGTTGCACTCCACTCCACAATGTTTATAGAAAACCTAAGGCTTGCTATCAAGTACCTGTAGAACTGAACAACTAATAACAACGGGTACAACCCGAGGACATCATCTCATAAAGTATCAACAAGGATTTACAAAGGTACAAAATACAACGATGTAACTTAGTTTAAAGAAAATATACATGAACGATATAACATTACGAAGGTACAAAAAGAACATCAAGGGGGTCACCAAATATAAACTATATAATCTCGCCAATGAATTCGTCAATTTACATAAAAGGGAAAGTACCTAAAACACTGATTGGATGACGAGAAAACGATAGGCAAACCTCCGACCAAAACTATATCAACAGCCTGAAAAGGAAAGAATGATAGGGTGAGCAAAACCACTAGCTCAGTGAGGTGATAAGCCGGTCACCCCGACCCTTATACGAAGCATGTATTTAGTTCAAACAACATGTTATCACATAAAAGACGCGTGGGAAGTCAATATCCTCCTCGAACTGAGCTCTCCGTTGAGAAACAGTCCAAGTCCATCACCGTTACTCCAGATAAAATGCATATTAATATTCTTTCTCAACACGCCAAGAGCTAAATTTCACAATCCAATATCGACGTGAATACTTGAAATGATCAAACATATAAACATATATGACATGCATGTCCCACACCGGTGATGTTGACTGAGCCTATAATAGACGGATCCATCTAACGATCACCCTCCAAAGTATCAGTATTTGGCAAATGGACAGGTGCCCTGTTAGATCTAACTCACCCAGGTTTGCCAAGCAACGGGCAACTTTGTTGTCACTCTAACACACTCGAACCGTGACAATTCGGGCTACTTAGTCAATGTCCCACCAACTCACCCGAACCGTGACCAATTCGGGCTACTTAACCTTGGTATCAGGCATACATATGTAAATGCATCATAAGATGAATAACGACTCAAGTTAGAGTCTTAATTGGCACACAAGAATAACCAGAAATCAATTCTCAAATAATTCATAATAAATGCTATCAGATATCGAGCCGGCAAGGCTCTTCAACATATGTTAAAATCAATAATACTCATAAAATGGCTAACAGGACTCTAACCAGAGCAATCGAGTCAATCAGGCTCTTTACCACATAACACAATACCCAATAATTTTCTTATCAATTAACTAAAACTAAAATAAATGCACATTTATCGAGGGTCCACACTTCGTACAAGTGAAGACATTCCCGAATTATCAACTCACAAAAAAGTGATTAACTCTTTCCGGAATCTGAAGTCGGTCCCTTGCCCTTTGTCGATGGTTTTTTACCTGGAAAGGAGATGGGCAATTAAAGACAAATCAAATATAACTAACTATTAGCGGTAACATCACTTTTCATTGCTAAAAACAAATCCTAATCGAGTTCGAACGAGTCGATATTAAATAAAAACAAATCCTAATCAGTTCACAATCCCACATAACTCATTTCAATACGTTAACTAAACGAAACGATAGAAAATAAATTTGAATTCGACATAAAAATTCTGAAATTTTCCAGCTAGCGGCAGTTTACGAGAAAAATCATAACTAATTGTAGAATAATCGGATTGAGACGTTTCAAGTGACTACGGAAAGCTAACCTGTTCAGCTACATACAGAAATTAAGTTTGCAAACTTTCGAAGTCAATAGCTATTTCAAAATCAGTTCAAACAGTTTTCGAATTACCCACATACCAAAAAGAAAAAACCCCACAAAATTACAAAAACATGGAAGAAGGAAGCTTAATTCACACATCACTTACCTCAAAACAACTTAGAAACCACCTAGGATGAGGGTTGTAAGGGATAATTTGATCAATAAGGGTTTATCCTCTTCACTCTCTTCTTTCCCCTCTTTTGTTTTTCTTCTCCCGTTCTTCTTTCTTTTTTTTTTTTTTAACTTTAGCCTTAATAATTATATATCAGGCCATTTAAGTGGGCTGAAACTTTGGACCACAAAATAAATAAATAAATAAATAAGTTTGGACTTTCTAAAATAAATCTAGTTAGGCTAAAATATTATAAAGTATCCTATCCTCCAAAAAATTTCGTCCTCGAAACATAAACGTACCTAGAGATTAAAAGAGATTTGGATGTTGTTGACGCATGACTGACTCTGGTTCCCATGTTTCTTCTTCAATTTGATCACTTCTCCATAGAATTCTCACCATAGGAATGGATTTGTTACGAAGCATTTTCTCTCAGTGATCTACAATTTGAACAGGTTGTACTTCGTACGATAGATTTTCCTTTAATACAACTGGGGATATTTGAGCACATGCGAAGGATCTGGTTCATATTTTCTAAGCATAGAGACATGGAAGACATCGTGAATCTTTGACAATTCCGATGGTAGCTCAAGTCGATACGCGACACTACCAATCGTTTTCACGATCGTAAACGGGCCAATATACCTTGAACTCAACTTTCCTCGACGGTGGAATCGCAACACGCCCTTCCATCTAGAAACTTTCAGAAAAACTTTGTCTCCTTCATTAAACTCCAAATCACGCCTCCTATTATCTGCGTAGCTTTTCTATCGATCATTCGCTGCCTTAAGTCTGTCTCGAATAAGTTGTATTTTTGCCTTCGCATCTTCAATAAGCTCTACTTGTTCGATTTGTCTCTCGCCAACCTCATCACAAAAGAGTGGTGTTCGACACTTTCGGCCATACAGAGCTTCGTACGGGGGCATTCCAATACTTGAATGATAACTATTGTTATAAGCAAAATCCACCAAAGTCACGTACTTATCCCAGCTACCTTCCAAATTCAACACCACTGCACGTAGCATGTCTTCTAGTGTCTGTATAGTTCTCTCTGATTGTCCATCAGTCTGTGGATGACACGAGGTACTGAATAGTAATTTTGTACCTGGCGCTTTCTGCAGACTAGGCCAAAAAGGGGAAGTGAATCTTGGATCACGATCAGATATGATTGACACTGGTATTCCGTGCAATCTCACGATCTCATCGACATATAACTTGGCAAGTTTCTCTAAAGATTCGTTGGTATGCACTGGAAGGAAATGTGCAATTTCGTCAGACGATCAACAATGACCCAAATTGAGTCATGACATTTTTGGGTTCGAGGTAAACCAGAAACAAAATCCATTGTGATGTTTTCCCATTTCCACTGAGGAATAGGTAGTGGTTGAAGCATGCCGGCTGGTTTTTATGTTCCGCTTTAATCTGTTGGCATGATAAGCACTTTGATACAAATTCAGCAATGCCCCGTTTCATACCTGGCCACCAATAATGCTCCCAAAGTGATTTGTACATTTTGGTACTACGAGGATGCATAGCATAGGCTGAAGAATGGGCTTCCTCAAGAATAGCTCTATGAACATCAAGTTCTGATGGAACACAAACACGATTTTTAAAAGTAAGAAGTCCATCATCCCGAATTTGAAATTCTATTTCTTTTCCTTGATTTAGCTTCACCATTTTCTGTTGTAAATAAACATCGTCTGACTGTCTTTCTCGAATTTGCTCGAACAAGGTAGGTCTAACCTCGAATTTGGCGATTAAGGCAGAATCATTAGACTTTTCACAATCGAGCAAAATGTGTAAAGATTTAAACTGCTCCAACATACGAAGATAAAAATATTGAATTGAAGCAAGTGAGGTAGAAGACTTTCTACTCAGAGCATCTGCAACAACGTTCGCCTTGCCAGAATAATAATCGATGACTAAGTCATAGTCACTAATCAACTCCATCCATCGCCTTGGCCTGAGGTTGAGCTCCTTTTGTGTGGTGATATACTTTAAGCTCTTGTGATCAGTGAAACCCGACAAGTTGCACCATACAGATAGTGCCTCCAGATCTTCAATGCAAAGACGATTGCAGCCAACTCTAAATCATGTGTAGGATAATTTTCTTCGTTCTTCTTCAATTGCCTTGAAGCGTAGGCAATAACATTTCCTTCTTGCATGAGAATGCATCCTAATCCCTGTCTTGAGGCGTCGCTATAAATGGTAAATTCTCCAATCGCTGGGTCTGGCAAAGCAAGAATAGGAGCTGAAACGAGTCGTCTATTCAATTCTTGAAATGCTTCCTCGCATTCTTCACTCCATTCAAATTTTAGCCATTTCCGAGTCAATTTAGTCAAAGATGAAGCCAATAACGAAAAGTCTTTGACAAACTGTCGATAATATCCAGCTAATCCTAGAAAACTACAAATATCTGTCACGTTCTTTAGACGCTCCCAATCTAGTATAGCTTGAATCTTCACTGGATCGAAGTAGATTCCTTCTTTAGAAATGTGATGATACAAAAAGCTTACCTCACGAAGCTAAAATTCACACTTCGAGAATTTAGCATAAAGATGATTTTCTCTGAGAATGTTCAGAGCAATTCTTAAATGATGAGAATGCTCATCGTCCGATTTAGAATAAATAAGAATGTCATCGATAAAGATGATGACAAACTTATCTAAGTACGGCCAAAAGACCCGATTCATAAGATCCATAGAAGCTGCAGGAGCATTTGTGAGTCCAAAAGGCATAACACAAAATTCAAAATGACTGTATCTGGTTCGAAAAGCTGACTTAGGGATATCAGATTCCCTAATATTGAGTTGGTGATAACTAGATCGCAAATCAATATTTGAGAACACAGTTGCTCCTTGCAATTGATCAAACAGATCATCGATTCTTGGAATAGGATATTTGTTCTTGATTGTCACCTTGTTCAATTGACGGCAGTCGACACATAGGCGAAATGATCCATCTTTCTTCTTGAAAAAAAGAACTGGAGCACCCCACGGAGATGTGCTAGGTCGTATGAACCCCTTCTCAAATAATTCCCCAAGTTGTGTCAGGAGTTCCTTGAGCTCAGCAAGCGACATTCGATATGGAGTAATCGATATAGGTGTGATTCCAGGAAGTACGTCAATGGAAAAACCACTCTCGATTCGGAGGTTGTCCTAGTAAGTCTTCGGGAAAGACATCATGAAATTCATTCACGATCGTGATGTCATCTAGTTTAGTTTCAGAAAGAGAAGTATCGATGACAAATGCCAAGAATGACTCACAACTCTTAATCATTAATTTATGCGCAGTCAACATTGAAATAAAATAGAGGGATCTCGTTTGAAGTTTACCTTCAAAAACAAGTTTTGAGAATCTTGGTCTACAAAAAATAACAAGCTTCTCGTGGCAATCGAGAATTGCATGATGAGAAGAAAGTCAATCCATGCCAAGAATAACATCAGGATCAATCAAAGGCAATGGTATCAATTTAGCCTCCAGAATGACATCTTTGATCTTCAATGGACAACCAAGGAATACGGAATCACGAATTAGACGCTCTCCAAGAGGGGTATGAACGATGATTCCAGGTGACAAATGAGAGATAGGATAATCTAAGATCGCAGTAAGATCATCTCGGATATAAAACCTATCAGAACTTGGGTCAAATAAAGCGTAGACCTGATGGTCTCCCACAAACACATGGCCTAAAGAAGCAATATTAGGTGAGATTGTGATTTAAAAATTTGGAAAGATAGAATTTCTTACGAATGTTTTATTCGTAATCAAGTGGCATAACAAGGCGGGGTTAGATCTAGCATGTGAAAATACTCAGATTATAAATTACCTGTCACAACCTTCGGATCTGAGCGAGCCTCTTCATGGGAAATATGAAATACTCTAGTTTGATTCCTTCCTTGCATAGGTGATTGAGTACTAGGGCCGCTTGTTGCATCGGGCACTCTGGTAACTGCAGATCGATTATCTCTGGGTGTAGAATATGTTAGTTTACCACGAAGCTGACCAAAACACTGACTGCTCGCTCCCATAAGCTGAGGATAAGAACTTCGCATATGCCATGGCTGTCGACACTGAAAACATACTTGAGGAGCCTTACAGGGGCCGTCGTGATATTTTAAGCAATTCTGGCACTTGCGATTTTCACCAACCGATCCCGAGACATTGCTCCCGCCTCTACTAAACTGCTCCCGAGGTTGAGGAAAACTAATAGATACCGAACTTGGTGCGCAACGCAAAGATCCCACACCCCTATACACCTTCGATGCATTTCCTAGAAATGCGCTCCCCTTGCCTTTTCTTTTGAGATCGTTCTGCAATCTTATGTCTTGCCAGAACTAAACTTTCTACCCTCAGGGCTTCTTCTACGAGATCGTCAAGACTCTCGTACTTGTCTCCGGACTTGATGCGACCTCGAATATTTAAGTTAAGACCATCTTCAAATCTCTTGCATAAGTCTCTCGTTGTATATGACTCAGGATCGAATTCTCGCAATTCCAGAAATTTACTTTCGTACTCCACGACCGACATAATGCCTTGAAAGAGGTTGAAGAACTCCCTTCTCTTCTGATCCTTGATGTACTGAGAGAAGTATTGATCTTTGAATCATTCCACAAAGATAGCCCACGTAATAGTAATCGAAGATGTCTCTTTTAGATTCTGCCACCATCGTCGTGCATCTGGGCCTAATAGCTTGGTCACAATGACCACACGATAACATTCTTCAATCATCAAGGTTTCAAAGGTCTCTGTAATCTCCTTTAACCATGCCCCCGCTTTAGAAGCATCTCTTGCACCGTCAAATTTTGAAGTCCCCATGTTTTCAACTGCTTTCACCAAATCAGGTATAAAAAGTGCACCTCGAGAAGTAGAACCTCCTAAAGCCATTTCTGGAGTAAAAACTGGTACATTAGTTGTAGGTCGAATCGGTTCATTAGCACGAAGAACCTCTTCAGTGATAGTCGTAGTCGTATGAGCCGTTGTAGGTGGTGGAACACCATGTATTCTAATGTGATCATAATACAATTGGTACTGCTCCGGCGTCATCATGTGCTCAACCCGCAACTGTGCCCGTGGTTGCTCTACCTGGAAAACCGGCACCCTATGATCAGAATTGATAGGGTCCGTAACCGTCGGAGGAACGACATGATTAGAAGAAACATGTCCTCGAGGTCCACGAGGAACAGAAAAGAGTAGAGGACTCGGAGGATCACGAGGAGCGTGTCCTTGACCTCGACCTCGACGACGAACTGGAGGTGCCATAATGACTGAAAGGAAGAAAGGAAAGAAAATGCAAGGTCAACATAAAGGCAATACGATACCTTAGGATGACATAGAAACAAAGTTGGACCCATTAGCTCGACTAAAAAAGAATGAGAATCATAAAACCAGGCTCTGATACCAAGAAAGTTGTCACGCCCCGACCCCAGACAGAACGCGACAACCGCCACGTTAACCATAAATTTCACGGAATGGGTGCACTCCACTCCACAAAGTTTATAGAAAACGTAAGGCTTGCTATTAAGTACCTGTAGAACTGAATAACTGATAACAACGGGTACAACCCGAGGACATCATCTCATAAAGTATCAACAAGGATTTACAAAGGTACAAAATACAACGATGTTGTTGGATTATATACTAAAAGTCTAGCTTTTTGTATGAACAATGTTGTAACAATTAATTTGAAATGAGAATCATATGATCAAATGATTGCATCTTATAATTTACTTATATGCACGATGCAATAGTCCACATACTTTATACTGTAGATAATATGTTGTGCGACAACACGCGGAAGATCATATTATCGGTTTCCTTATAAAGTATAAACAGATGCTCACAATCGAGACAGACGGGGACTCTCTATTGGGATGGTTGTAGTGTGGTTTGGTATTAGCTTGTCTTGGCTATAGAATCACATTAGTGCACTTTTGTGTATTGAGCAGGACCGCTTGAGATCGTTCGACATATACTGACTTATAGGAGAACTTGATCTCAGTTACTATGGAAGTTCGTGCTCTTAATCCCTATACAATAACCTCGACACGTAGGGCTGTATGTATTTCTTTGATTCATCAATGAGTGATATTTACATGTAATTAAATCAACAAACTCGGTGAGTTGGGAAGTAATGTTGTCTCTATGGTGTGCTGTTGATTGTAGAAGGAATCCGTGTCCGTCATAGGTTGATGATGTCTCCTTGAGGAGCTCATAAGGATTATCATGTAAACCCTGCAGGTAGAATTTATTCCGGCATGATAATGAGGTTGAGTGGTACTACTCTTGGATGAGATATTAATTAATTGAGTTGTCAGTAACTTAAATTAATTAACGGACATTGTATGTCTTAATCATGGGGAGACTAACGGGCTCATAATAAGAAGGAGCCCAAAACGTAATTTTGGGATTGGAAAGGCAGTGCAGTAATAATATTTTAGTGGAATATATTATTATTATTGGACTTAAGTATAAGCTTTGGGCTAAGCTTGGATACTTAAGCCCAATGGAGGCCCAACCCAATTTCTGCTCCTGGTCCCTGCTGTAGCCCATATATATAAGTCACCTCAACTTATCTGGAACCCTAATCTCATTCATTATTCATGTGTGATGAGGTTTGAGAGCAGATTGAGGAGGTTTTGTAGATCGTCGCCCACACGACGTAGAGATCGGACTTGGGACATACATCAGAAGATCAGAAGGTAGTTTGCTGCTGTCCGCCACCTTGCGAAATTCATATAAAATCTTAAAGTGCTTAGAATTCGATGATCAATATATTGACGGAAAGCCGTTGAAGAGAGGATTGTCTGAGCGCAAAGATCATTCAATTTCGACATCAGACGAGCAAGTTATGGCCATTCTCGTGGGACTGTACAGTATATCAGCAAGAATCCTTCATCTTCTACATACCCTGGTGAACGGTAATCGTTTCTATGATTTATTGCTTCTGCTGATATTAGAAACATATGGATCCCTAACGGGTCACGTTAACCGAACAATCCAAGCACCAACAATTGGTATCAGAGCTTCAGTTTCGTGGTGAAGCGTGAAACGTTATGCTTGGGTTTACATGCCTATGTGGATTAGGGTTTAGGAAATCATGATTTCTTGTTTTATACCCTACCCTGTTGATCATGGTACACACACGACTGCACTGGTGTTGAAAGCCGACTGGACTTGGTGGCGACGGTGCAGGCCGCGCCGGAAGCGCTACTCAATCTCCAAGGCGACGCATGGTTCAACTATGGCATGGTGCGGCTGATAGAGTCGAGGTGAAAGGATGCGTGCGATTCAAGTCAGGCAAGGCTTGACATGGTCGACGAGTTGACACGGCGAGAGGTTTAGAAAGTTGACACATACGGCGCAATTCATTGATGGTCTCGAGCTGCATGTACGATGGCCGGTGGCTTGTGTGGCACTCCACGGTGGCTGCTTTGCAGCGATCATCGCGCGGTGGCATGGCTGGTGTCACAAGGCTGAAAGGGTGAAAGGCGTGGTGCTGGTGAGAACAAAACTCAGCAGGTGACGACGCTGAAATGAATCGCAAGCGACTGCCGCTGAGCGACAAGACGCTGGCAGGTGCGCGATTCTCCACGACAGCGGCTATTGGACGGCAACCAAATCAAGGCTGGACTAAATCATTGAGCGGCGGTTGTTTCTGATTTTGAGCTGCACCGGATCGTGAGTAGCGTGTTTTATGGCCATTTTCAGGCTTCGTCAAGTATGTGAGTAGATGTCTTGGTCATGCGGATTTGGCGGAGGAACGATGGCTGCCGGCGTGTCACTTGCAGGTGGATGCTAGTGCAGAACTGGCCGTGATCGGCGACAACGCTGGGAAGATCACTGATAGCATACTTAGCTGCCGGCGGATTTCGCTAGGCATCCAACTGGTAGAGTCGGCAGTGGCATAAGTGGTTGCATCCGGTGGCTAAGACTCATACGATTCTGGCTCCGCCTGATCAAGACGACGGACCGGGATGGAGGCGATTCTCGGCTGGTGTACACGGCGACAGGCTGGAGGACAAGTTTCCAGTCGGACCTGACTTCTTCCGATCGGGTCTGGTCGTGATACACGCGAGTTTGCTGATCCCTGGGCCTGTCGTAGTTAGGGTGGGTTCGACATGGGGTTGCGAGTCAATTCTCCTGAAAGTTTTTTTTCCGGTGGTGAAAAATTTGGACAGCAGCGACGACGAATGGCTGTTAGGCAATGCAAGTTGATGGCAGGGTTGCCTCTACTGCGCGAAATTGCCAGAAGTTGTTGGAGTTTTTGGCAGGTTGGTGCAGCTGATCCACCTTTGGATGAAAACGACCTGTAGCTGCTGACCGGAGAGGTATACCGGCAGTGGATGGTGAACATGATTGGGCAGGGGTCGGTGATGTGGTGGTCTTTTACTGACGGCAATTACGTGCTTTCCGGCAGGCCATGAGATGGTCGCTGCATTGCAGATTTGTCGGAAATCTAGTCCTTTTGGGAGGAGTTCGTCCAGTTTACCAGCAAGTTATGGCTGAACAGTAGGAATGGCGCCGGTACAGTTGGTTCGCCGGTGGCTGGGTGTTTAGTTCCAGCGTATGGCATTGTCTTCCGGCAGGTGAGCCATGACGGCATTTCTTCCGGCAAAGGGCGGTCATCCGACGGGCAATTTACAAACGAGCAGCTAATTGGGAGTTTCTGCACCGGTACAGTGTGTGGTCCATCTTGCTGCGTATGTGGGTTGGTTTCTTAGGGCCCAAGATATTCTTCTTGTTGTGCAAGAAACCCATTTAATTACTTGTTGACTAAGTCAACATATATTAGGCAATTTTTTTTATCCTTATATATAATTATTAATAATTTTTTTATTTGTCATGTTATTCTAGCGTGTTTTCGGCGGGCGGTGCTGACCGGTGTTCGTACAGTTTTCCGGCAAGTTAAGGTTGGGAGAAGAAGCACCGGTGTGTGAGTGTGATGACATGGCAAAGGCAGTTGTGGGCCGGTGCATGTACAGTTGCTGCAGCGTGTATGCGTATATGGGCTGGGCCCAAATTCTATCCAACTTGTTGGGCAAGTCATCCCATTTGATTGGTTGGAGTTATTTTTGGCCATTTATTTTTCCTTATGTATAATTGACAATAATTGATTTTATTTGTTAATTATTATTATATATTTGGATTGCATGTGCATTAGAACACGATGGATGGGCAGCTTGGCGTGTGAATGTCGAGCAGGGTGCCGGAATGGTGGAGCAGGTTGGCGGACAAGGAAAATTCGTATGGTGTGCCCAACGGATAAATTTTTCCTTCGAGGTCGATCCCCGTGCGCGTTGCCCATATTCGTGCTTGGTGGCGAACAATCGAATTCGCTGATATATGACTGTTATAATTTGATTTAATTATTTAATTATTGTTATATATGCTATGCATGATACTCTTGATTTACTGTCTTATTTTGCCGTAATAGGAGCATACTAGGTTGCGTATTTTATTTTGAATGTTATATGCATGCAAAAACCCTTGGTATTAAATAACTAAGTGGGAGGGGATTTGTAATTGATTCCCACAGCCTCCATTATTGGTTTGTTAGCAATGTGAGTAAACTTGCGCGTCGGCATTAGAGCCTTCCTCCCCATCGGATGAGTTTATTCATGGATTGCTGGAACAGACTTCATTAAATAATTATGTTTGTAATGTGATGCATATGAACTTGCGCGTTGGCATAGACCTTCCTCCCTATCGGATGAGCTTATATGCGGTTCACTGGTATAAACTTATAATTGATGACTGTAGGAAGTTATCCCAGCGCGTGTGTACTTCTCCATCTGTAAGGCACATAAGCTTGCACAATGACTTGGGGTCAAATAAAGGTGTACACTTAGGTGTAAATAATAAGTATCCTCCCCATCGGAGTCACTGCTTTCATTTGCATGGCTAAAGAGGAACCGACTATTAATTATTTTGTCATAAAGTTAGGTTGACAAATGAAATTAATGGGTAAAATCTTCTCTTGTAAATGTTTGGGTTTGTAAACGTCCACACTATCGTGGCTTGCAAACTCACGGTGCTTGAGATGTCGGTGAATTTATATTTTATATTGTTTTGAGGGAATCAATATAAATAGATAAATTCGAAGATTTGATCGGTGTATATTTTATGGTTCTCTGAATTTCAAATAGTTTTATTTCACTTATTGTTTACTAAAAGAAACATATTTACTGGTCCAAAATTAGATGATTAGAAAAGAATCTTGGGTTCTAATTTTACTGCTTAAGAAATATGATGGTCTCATGTAACTCTTCGGATACTTGAGTAAATTAAAAGGCGGTAAGTCGTGATTGAATTGATGAATGAATTGGAAATACATGGAATAGAAGTTGAAGGGGAAACCTAAGTCAATTTTATTCTTCATTGTTTGCCTAAATGTTTTGAGCAAGTTCCACCTGAATTACAAAGAGGTTGTATATGGTGGGGAACTTCTGACAAAACATATGGTGAAGAAAATCCAATTTCATCAAGATGTGAACAATGTTAGTATCTCATTCAGTAGTTGTTGAAGCATGATTAGCGTTGGCATTTACTGACATGTTGTGTGTAGATGCAGTAATCACAAAAAGCCTACAACTAAGTGATGATGAAATAATAATATACATGGGTAAAACTACGAGAGTAGTGGATGTTGCAATGGGAGTTGCTTATTTATCTTACGATATGAATAAACGTGTGATGATAAGAAATTGTCTTTAAGTACGTTTTCATAAAAAGAATTTTATTTCAGTTTCTATGCATTTATGGATGGATACATCATTTCATTTAAATGACATGGTCATATTAATGAAGGATGGAGTTATAATCTGTTAAGGTACGTTAGTGACAATTTGTAAACTCTTAAATCATGTTTATACCACGGATGCAACAAATAGTAATTAATAATGTGTCTTTTAATCCTAATAAGAGAAAGACTCTTATGCAAATGATTAGATAGATGATGAATTATTTGGAATTACTAAATTCATTTTATGAGTATACCCTAGAAACAGCATGTCGTGTAACGTTTGTCTGTTTATGGGATATTCTAGAAAAATGAAGGGTGATGATTTATTTAATCCAAAACATCAAATGGTGATTGTTAACACAAACACTATTTTTTGGAAAAGGACTATGTATTAAATCATAAACCCATGTATAAATTGTTCTAAAGGAAGTGAGAGGGAAAACATAAAGTATTAGTACCAAGTGTATAAGAGGATATACCACAAGTTAAACTGCAACGCGTGTCATGTCTGATACACAATTGCGTGTAGTGCCTTGTAGTAGTGGGAGGGTTTTTCGACAACTTGCAAGATATATATTTTGGGAGAGTCGTGAGACTTAGTCCCTAGTAAACATGGATAGAACCCACAGATACAACGAAGCACTACAAGATCTAAATGCGATATCTTAACTAGTGCAATGATGTTGAAATAGAATTGATAAATTCTAAATTAAATCTGGGAGCTTGTAAGACCACTAAATGGTGTAAAAGCAATTGGAAGTGGTCATACAAAATAAAAGAGAATCATATAGTAAGGTGAAAACCTTGGAAGCAAAGCTCGTTGCGAAAAAGGTATACTCAGAAAGAAAGGGTTCGATTATGAGATAACCTATTCGCCGGTAGCTATGCCTAAGTCGATCCGGACTCTTTTACCTGTTGCTACTCATATGGAATATGAGGGATAGCAAATAGATGTCAAGACAACTTTCCTGAATAGAAGTCTTGAGGAAAACATCTATGTTAAGCAACCAAAGTGATTCATTGCAAAGAGCTAAAAGCATTTTGATATTAAGCTTAAAAGTGTCCATCAATTGACTAAAGCAAGCTTCAAAATTATAAAACATCCGTTTTGATGAAGAAATCCAGTAATATGGATTTTATCGATGCTCAGATATGTCTTGTGTATTGAAAAGAGTGATGGGAATGTGGTGGTTTTTTTATACTATATGTAGATGATATATTGCTCATTGGAGACAATGAAAGAGTATTGTCGGACGTTGGGGTATGGTTAATAAAGCAGTATGAAATGAAGGACTTAAGAAAAGCAAAATATATCTTTTTGATCACTGTAATACGGATCACAAGAAAGGATGTTATGCTTATCTCAAGCTTCATGAATAGATATAATTCATACTCGTTTAGCATGTAACTTTATCTAAGGAAATGTGTTTTAAGACACAAAAAGAAGATAAAGGTAATGAAAGCGGTTCCTTATGCTTCGGCGAATAAGGAAGCTTAATCTAAGGAATGCTATGAACGAGAATAGATATCTGTTTTGTCGAAGACATGAACAGTGGGTATCAAGGTAACCCGAAACAAGAATGATAAATTGTGGTAAGACATATACTTATGTACCAGAAAAGGATCAGAAATTATATATGGGCTTACCGAACAGAATCATTGCTTCTTATGGGTTATATAGATTCAGATTTTTCAAATCAGATAGGGACGACAGTAAATCCACCTCAAGGTTATGTGTTTAATTTTAAGAAGTAGAGCCATAATATGGAGGAGTGTCATATAGAAATATATTTCGAACTCCGGACTCCATCATGGAAAGATGATAAATTGGAGCCTATAAGGCAGCCAAAGTATCTATATGACTCTAGAAACTTCATGATGGACTTTGAAGTATTTCTAAGTTTGCCCAAGATTATCACAACTTAAATTAATGATATTGGTGTAGTTGCAAACTTGAAGGAATCATGAGTCCATAAGGCAATTAAACACATGGAGCGCGAGTACCACCTGTTACGAGAAATTGCATGATGAGGGGAAGGTTATTGTCGCCTAGATTACATCGGATGATAACCTAGTAAATCCATTTACAAAGACCTTAAAGCAAAAGCTTATGATGGTCGTGTAGTAGGAGTGGGAATCAGATGTATGGCGGAAGACATGACAGCATAGTCTTTTAGTATAAGTGTGAGATTGTTGGAATATATACTAAAAGTCTAGATTTTTGTATGAACAATGTTATAACAATTAATTTGAAATGAGAATCATATGATCAAATGATTGCGTCTTATAATTTATTTATATGCACGATGCAATAGTCCACTTACTTTATACTGTAGATAATATGTTAAAATCATATTATAGGTTTCCTTATAAAGTATAAACAGATGCTCACAACCGAGATAGACGGGGACTCTCTATTGAGATGGTTGTAGTGTGGTTTGGTATTAGCTTGTCTTGGCTATGGAATCACATTAGTGCAATAGTGTGTATTGAGCAGGACCGCTTGAGATCGTTCGACTTATACTGACTTATGGGAGAATTTGATCTCAGTTATTATGGAAGTTCGAGCTCTTAATCCCTATACAATAACCTCGACACGTAGGGCAGTAAGTATTTCTTTGATTCATCAATGAGTGAGATTTACATGTAATTAAATCAACAAACTCGGTGAGTTGGGAAGTAATGCTGTCTCTATGGTGTGCTGTTGATTGTAGAAGGAATCTGTGTCCGTCATAGGTTGATGATGTCCCCTTGAGGAGCTCATAAGGATTATCATGTAAACCCTGCAGGTGGAATTTATTCCGGCATGATAATGAGGTTGAGTGGTACTACTCTTGGATGAGATATTAATTAATTAGGTTGTCAGTAACTTAAATTAATTAACGGACATTGTATATCTTAAACATGGGGAGACTAACGGGCTCATAATAAGAATGAGCCCAAAACGTAATTTTGGGATTGGAAAGGCAGTGCAGTAATAATATTTTAGTGGAATATATTATTAATATTGGACTTAAGTATAAGCTTTGGGCTAAGCTTGGATACTTAAGCCCAATGGAGGCCCAACCCAATTTCTCCTCCTGGTCCCTACTGTAGCCCATGTATATAAGTCACCTCAACTTATCTGCAACCTTAATCTCATTCATTATTCACGTGTGATGAGGGTTGAGAGCAGATTGAGGAGGTTTCGTAGATCGTCGCCCACACGACGTCTAGATCGGACTTGGGACATACAGCAGAAGATCAGAAGGTAGTTTGCTGCTATCTGCCACCTTGCGAAATTCATATAAAATCTTAAAGTTCTTAGAATTCGATGATCAATATACTGACGGAAAGCCGTTGAAGAGAGGATCGTCAGAGCATAAAGATCATTCAATTTCGACATCAGACGAGCAAGTTATGACCATTCTCGTGGGACTGCACAGTCTGCCAGCGAGAATCCTTCATCTTCTACATACCCTGGTGAACGGTAATCGTTTCTATGATTTATTGCTTCCGTTGATATTAGAAACGTATGGATCCCTAACGGGTCATGTTAACCAAACAATCCAAGCACCAACAGTTATAACTTAGTTTAAAGAAAATATACATGAACGATAAAACATCACGAAGGTAAAAAAGAACATCAAGAGGGTCACCAAATATAAACTATACAATCTCGCCAATAAATCCGTCAATTTACATAAAAGAGAAAGTACCCAAAACACTGATTGGATGATGAGCGAACGATAGGCAAACCTCCAACCAAAACGATATCAATAGCTTGAAAAGGAAAGAATGATGGGGGTGAGCAAAACCACTAGCTCGGTGAGGTGATAAGCCGGTCACCCCGACCCTTATACGAAGCATGTATTCCGACTCGCGGTTGATAACATAAAATCCAACATTTCATCCCACAATAACAACTTCTCACTCAGTATACATATTAATGAAAATAAAAACCTTAGTGCACATTTATGAATAACACAATTAGTTCAAACAACATGTTATCACATAAAAGACGCGTGGGTAGTCAATATCCTCCTTGAACTGAGCTCTCCGTCGAGAGACAGTCCAAGCCCATCACCGTTACTCTAGATAAAATGCACATTAATATTCTTTCTCAACACGCCAAGTGCTAAAGTTCACAATTCAATATCGACGTGAATACTTGAAATGATCAAACATATAAACATATATAACATGCATGTCCCATACCGGTGACGTTGACTGAGCCTATAATAGACTGATCCATCTAACGATCACCCTCCAGAGTATCAGTATTTGACAAATGGACAGGTGCCCCGTTAGATCTAACTCACTCGGGTTTGCCAAGCAATGGGCAACTTTGTTGTCACTCTAACTCACCCGAACCGCGATAATTCGGGCTACTTAATCAATGTCGCTCCAACTCACCCGAACCGTGACCAATTCGGGCTACTTAACCTTGGTACCAGGCATACATATGCATATGCATCATAAGATGAATAACGACTCAAGTTAAAGTCTTAATTGGCACACAAGAATAACCAGAAATCAATTCTCAAATAATTCACAATAAATGCTATCAGATATCGAGCCGACAAGGCTCTTCAACATAAGTTAAAATCAATAATACTCATAAAATGGCTAACAGGACTCTAACCAGAGCAATCGAGACAATCAGGCTCTTTACCACATAATACAATACCCAATAATTTTCTTATCAATTAACTAAAACTAAAATAAATGCACATTTATCGAGGGTCCACACTTCCCACAAGAGAAGGCGTTCCCGAATTATCAACTCACAAGGAAGTGATTGACTCTCTCCGGAATCTGAAGTCGGTCCCTTGCCCTTCGTCGATGGTTCTTTACCTAGAAAGGAGATGAGCAATTAAAGACAAATCAAATATAACTAACTATTAGCGGTAACATCACCTTTCATTGCTAAAAACAAATCCTAATCGAGTTCGCACGAGTCGATATTAAATAAAAATGGCATGTAACTCCTTAACATCAGTTTCCAATCCCACATAACCCGTTTCAATATGTTAACTAAACGAAACGATAGAAAATAAATTTGAATTCGACATAAAAATTCTGAAATTTTCCAGCTAGCGGAAGTTTACGAGAAAAATCATAACTAATTGTAGAATAATCGGATTGAGGCATTTCAAGTGGCTACGGAAAGTTAACAAGTTCAGCTACGTACAGAAATTAAGTTTACAAACTTTCGAGGGCAATAGCTATGTCAAAATCAGTTCGAACAGTCAGCGAATTACCACATACCAAAAAGAAAAACCCCACAAAATTACAAAACCATGGAAGAAGGAAGCTTAATTCACACATCACTTACCTCAAAACAACTTAGAAACCACCTAGGATGAGGGTTGTAAGGGAGAATTTGATCAACAAGGGTTTCTCCTCTTCGCTTTCTTCTTTCCCCTCTTTTGTTTTTCTTCTCCCGTTCTTCTTTGTTTTCTTTTTTTTTTTAACTTTAGCCTTAATAATTATATATCAGGCCATTTAAGTGGGCTGAAACTTTGGGCCACAAAATAAATAAATAAATAAGTTTGGGCTTTCTAAAAAAAATCTAGTTGGGCTAAGATATTATAATATGCATCAAAACTTGATCATATAACAAGCGAATGAGCATCAAAATGAAGGAAATATGTGTCGTAACGAAAGAAATAATGATCATAACGAACGAATGAGCATCAAAATAAAGGAAATATTCATCGAAACGAAGGAAATGTTGATCATAACATGCGAATGAGCATCAAAATAAAGGAAATATGCATCGAAACGAAGGAAATGCTGATCATAACAAGCCAATGAGCATCAAAATGAAGGAATATGCATCGAAACGAAGTAAATGTTGATCATAACAAGCGAATGAGCATAAAAATAAAGGAAATATGCATCGAAATGAGGAAAATGTTGATCATAACATGCGAATGAGCATCAAAATGAAAGAATATGCATCGAAACATAGGAAATGCTGATCATAACAAAAGAATGAGCATTAAAATGGAGGAATATGTATCGAAATGAAGGAAATTTTTATCATAACAAGGGAATGGGCATCAAAATGAAGGAAATACGAATAGAAACGAAGGAAATGTTGATCATAACATACAAATGAGCATTAAAACGAAGGAATATGCATCGAAATGAAGGAAATGTTGATCATAACAAGAGAATGAGCGTTAAAATGAAGGAATATGTATCAAAACGAAGGAAATGTTGATCATAACAAGCGAATGAGCATCAAAATGAAGGAAATATGCATCGAAATGAAGGAAATGTTGATCATAACACGTGAATGAGCATCAAAATGAAGGAATATGCATCGAAACGAAGGAAATGTTGATCATATAACAAGTGAATGAGAATCAAAATGAAGGAAATATGCTTCGAAACGAAGGAAACGTTGATCATAATATGCAAATGAGAATCAAAATGAAGTAATTTGCATCGAAACGAAGGAAATGTTGAACATAACAAGTGAATGAGCATCAAAATGAAGGAAATATGCATCGAAACGAAGAAAATATTGATCATAACAAGCAAATGAGCATCAAAATGAAGGAAATATGCATCGAAACGAAGGAAATGTTGATCATAATGAGAAAATGAGCATCAAAATGAAGGAAACATGCATCGAAACGGAGGAAATGTTGATCATAACAATCGAATGAACATCAAAATAAAGGAAATGTGCGTCGAAACGAAGGAAATGTTGATCATAACAAGCGAATGAGCATCAAAATGAAGGAAATATGCATCGAAGCGAAGGAAATGTTGATAATAACAAGCGAATGAGGACAAAATGAAGGAATATGTAACTAAACAAAGGAAATGTTGATCATATTGAGCGAATGGCAATCAAAATGAAAAAAATATGGATCGAAACGAAGGAAATGTTGATCATAACATGCGTATGAATATCAAAATGAAGGAATATTCATCGAAACAAATGAAATGGTGATCATAACATCCGAATGTGCATCAAAATGAAAAAATATGCATCATAATGAAGGAAATGTTGATCATATAACAAGCAAATGAGAATCAAAATAAAGGAATATGCATCGAAAGGAAGGAAATGTTGATCATAACAAGCGATTGATCATCAAAATTAAGGGAATATGCATCAAAACGAAGGAAAAGTTGATCATAAAAGGCGAATGAGCATCAAAATGAAGGATATATGTATCGAAACGAAGGAAATGTTGATCATATCAAATGAATGGGCTTCAAAATGAAGGAAATATGCATCGAAGCGAAGGAAATGTTGATAATAACAAGCGAATGAGGATCAAAATGACGGAATATGTATCGAAACGATGACCATTTAATTGGCATCAAAATGAAGGAAATATGCATCGAAACGAAGGTTATGTTAATCATAACAAGCGAATAAGCATTAAAATGAAGGAAATATGCATCGAAGCGAAGGAAATATTGATAATAACAAGCGAATGAGGATCAAAATGACGGAATATGTATCAAAACGAAGGAAATTTTGATCATATAAAGCGAATGGGCATCAAAATGATGGAAATATGCATCGAAACGAAGGAAATGTTGATCATAACATGCGAATGAGCATCAAAATGAAGGAATATGCATCGAAATGAAGGAAATATTGATCATAACATACGAATGAGCATCAAAATGAAGGAATATGCATCGAAACGAAGGAAATGTTGATCATAACAATAGAATGAGCGTTAAAATGAAGGAATATGTATCGAAACGAAGGAAATGTTGATCATAAACAAGCGAATGAGAATCAAAATGAAGGAAATATGCTTCGAAACGAAGGAAACGTTGATAATAACATGCGAATGAGAATCAAAATGAAGGAATTTGCTTCCAAACGAAGGAAATGTTGACCATAACAAGCGAATGAGCATCAAAATGAAGGAAATATGCATCGAAACGAAGAAAATATTGATCATAATACTTTAATGAGCATCAAAATGAAGGAAACATGCATCGAAACGAAGGAAATGTTGATCATAACAAGCGAATGAGCATCAAAATGAAGGAAATATGCATCGAAGCGAAGGAAATATTGATTATAACAAGCGAATGAGGATCAAAATCAAGGAATATGTATCAAAACGAAGGAAATGTTGATCATATCAAGCGAATGGGCATCAAAATGAGAGAATTATGCATTGAAACGAAGGAAATGTTGATCATAACATGCATATGAACATCAAAATGAAGGAATATGCGTCGAAACGAAGGAAATGGTGATCATAACATGTGAATGTGCATCAAAATGAAGAAATATACATCGTAATGAAGGAAATGTTGATTATAACAAGCGATTGAGCATCAAAATTAAGGGAATATGCATTGAAACGAAGGAAAAGTTGATCATAAAAGGCGAATGAGCATCAAAATGAAGGAATATGCATCGAAACGAAGGAAATATTGATCATAACATGCGAATGAGCATCAAAATGAAGGAATATGCATCGAAACGAAGGAAATGTTGATCATAACAAACGAATGAGCATTAAAATGGAGGAATATGTATCGAAACGAAGGAAATGTTTATCATAACAAGGGAATGGTCATCAAAATGAAGTAATATGCATCAAAACGAATGAAATGTTGATCATCAAAATGAAAGAATATGCATCAAAACGAATATCAAAACGAATGAAATGAAGGAAATATTTATCAAATGAATGAAATGTTGATTATCAAACGAATGAAATGAAGGAAATGTTTATCATAACAAGGGAATGGTCATCAAAATGAAGGAATATGCATCAAAACGAATGAAATGTTGATCATAACAAGCGAATGAGCATCAAAATGAAGGAAATATTCATCGAAAGGAAGGAAATGTTGATCATAATGTTAGATTTGTATACTAGAAGTCTTGCTTTTGTATTAAACAATGTTTTAACAATATTATTTCAAATGAGAATCATATGATCAAATGTTTTGCATATTATAAATTTTTTATTCATATGTTTGTGCAAAAGTCCATTTACTATATACTGCAGATACTATGTTGTGCGACAACACGCGGAAGATCATATTATCGGTTTACTTATAAAGCATAAACAGATGCTCACAACCGAGATAGACGGGGACTATCTATCAGGATGGTTGTAGTGTGATTTGGTATTAGTTTGTCTTGACTATAGAATCACATTAGTGCACTTATTGTGTATTGAGTAGGGCCGCTAGAGATCGTTCGACTTGTACTGTCTATATATGAGAACTTGATCTCAGTTATTATGGATGTTCATGCTCTTAATTCCTATACAATAACCTCAACACGTAAGGTAGTATATATTTCTTTAATTCATCAATGGGTGAGATTTACATGTATTAAATCAACAAACTCGGTGAGTTGGGAAATAGTATTGTCTCTATGGTGTGCTGTTGATTGTAGAAGGAATCCATGTCCGTCATAGGTTGATGATGTCCCCTTGAGGAGCTCATGAGGTTTATCATGTAAATCTTGGAAGTGGATTAATTTCGGCATGATAAAAAGGTTGAGTGGTACTACTCTCAGATGAGATATTAATTAATTTGACTTGTCAGTAACTTAATTAATTAATGGGCATTGCATATCTTAAACATAGGGAGACTTTCAGACTCATAATAAGAAGGAGCCCAAAACATTATATTGGGATTGGATGGGTAATGCAGTAATAATATTTTAGTGGACTATATTATTATTATTGGGTTTAATTAAAAGCTTTGGGCTAAGCTTGGTTAATTAAATCCAATTGAGGCCCAATCCAATTTCTCCTCCTGGTCCCTGTTGTAGCCCAAATAAATAAGTCATCTCAGTTACTAGTTGCCCTATTCCTGCGCCTCTTTTGACGTGAGTGAGGGAGAGAAACAGATTGGAAAAATCCTGCAGATTATTGCCCACACAATAGTAGAATTGGACAAGGGTCATACAGCAGAAGATCAGAGGTGGTTTGCTAAAGATCTTCATCAACACACCCGGTTAAAGGTAAACGTTTAATCGCTTCCACTAATCATTTATTTTGTTTTAATGGATCACGGTTGAACCAAACGATCCTAAAACCAACAATTGGTATCAGAGCGTTGGTATCGTGGTGAATCGTGATTCATTAGTTTATGTGACTATGTGATTAACTATGTGATTTAGTGATATAATCTTGATATAGTCGCATATGTATTAGGATTTGAATAATATGATATTATTTCTCAAAATCTTACGTATTCTATGTTTATAAATCGTTGATTCAAGGCATGATATTAGGAATAGAATATGTTTGAATTACACTTAATTACTATGTGCTTTCTTGATGATTTGGGCGTGTGATTATTGGGTTTTAACACCTTGTACACACACGGATTCATAACCGGTGATTTCTCGCCTGCTGTACACGTTATATCACACACACACACCCTGCAGGATGGGTGAGCATCCAACGGTGCATGACGGTGAAAGGAGTAAGCCAACGGCACGTGAAGGCTGGTAGACGAAGCGGCGGTGACTGCTCGGCGTATGATGCCGGACGAACCAGTGGTGGGTAATGATCGCTGCTGAATCGCGTGTGAACGGCGACCCTCGGCTGAGGGCAGTGATCGACGGGGCTTAATTGGCGGCATCAAATGGAGCAGTGAAATTCCGACGTTGAATTGAGATTGTGGATTTTCGGATCGAGGCGTTTCACCTGAGTGATCTGTGCGGATCTGCTGTGCGGTTGTCGATCGCGACGGTTGATCTACGACACTGGGAGAGGCACACAGATGCGCTGCGGTGCTGGGCTGCATTGCATCATGCCGGTCTGAGGCATTTTTTGGATCTTGAAAGTTTGCATGCGCGACTTTTGGTCGAGTGGGAGCGTGGGTGGCGGGCGCGGATGTGGTGCTTGCACGGCGGAATCCTGGCGACTCGATTCCGGCGGTGGTTGAATCGCGGTTGCAGCGGCGTACGAAGGTGAAGGCTCGAGGATGTCGACTATCTACTAGGCGGACGGGGCGACTCCGGTAGTATGGCAGATCGTTATCGGACGGCTGGGGGTGCGACTCCTGCGGGCTGACAGCACGACCGCCGAGAGCGGCGGTGCCGTGTTACAGCTGCTGTGCGGAGTGTATCTGCGGCTGGGAGAAGATTTTTGGCAGCGATGGTGACTCTTCACAGCTGGGAGCTGCACGGCGGCGGGCTGACGACGACTCCGATTGGCTGACGGGACGGCCGCCGGCAGCAGCGGGGCCAAGATGCGCTGGTGGGATTTGCTGGTGGTTGTCGGTGGTGATTTCGTTTGAAGGTTGCGGCTGGGAGAAAAATTAGGGCAGCAGATGTGATTCTCCTTGCTGGGCAATTTTTTAATTAAAGTACTTGTTGGGCCCTTGTTCTTGTTGCTGATTGTGTCCAATTTTTTTATTGCTGCTTAATTAATTGTGGGTTTGTAGTTGGGCCATAATTTTAAATGGGTTGTATGTTTATTCATCTAGTAATGGCTGGCTAAGTGGGCTTGATTATTTTTTAATGAGCTGCTTATTTTATGCTATTGATGTTTGGATAGACGGAGTCCATTTATATGATCCAATTTTTTATGCAGTTAATTGTTGATATATAATTGTTTTAATTGTTTTACTTGACAATTAATTGTTATATATGTGGCATGTTCTATGTGATTTATTTAATTTTAAATTAGTTTTAATAAAAGCATGCTAGGATGTATATTTTATTATGAAATATTATATGCATGTTAAATAAAAACCATCGGTGTTTAATTAACTAAGTGGGAGAAGGGATTGGTAAATAAATTCTCATGGCCTCCATTATTGGTTTGTAAGTGATGTGTGTAAGCTTGCGCGTTGGCATTAGAGCCTTCCTCCCCATCGGATGAGTTTATTCACGGATCATTGGTACAAACTTCTTTAAGATGACTGTAGGAAATTATCCAAGCGCGTGTGTACTTCTCAATCTGCAAGGCATATAAGCTTGCGCAATGGACTTGGGGTCAAATAATGGTGTACACTTAGATGCAAATAATTAGTATCCTCCCCATCGGAGTCACTGCTGTTATTTGCATGGCTAAAGAAAACCGACCATTAATTATTTTGTCATAAAGATAGGTTGACAAATGAGATTATTGGGTAAAACCTTCTCTTGTAAATGTTCGGGTTCGTATACGTCCACACTATCGTGGCATGCAAATTCACGGTGCTTGAGATGCTAGTGAATTTTATTTTATATTGTTTTGAGGGATTCAATATAAATTGATAAATTCGAAGTGTTTGATCTGTTTAATTATTTATGATTCTCAGGATTTTAATATGGCACTCAACTCACTTTCTATTGTACTTAAAGAGCATAAACTTACTGGCACTAACTATGTTGACTGGAAGCGAAACATGGACATTGTATTAACTGCTGAAGATTATATCTTTGTACTTTCTGAGGAATGTCCTCCGGCACCTACTGATGCCTCTACTGAAGATCAAAGAAATGCTTATAATAGGTGGGTCAAGGCTGATAGGATAGCTAAATGCTACATTTTGGGGTCTATGTCAAATGTGCTTCAGACTCAGCATCAAGCCATGGAGACCGCCTATGATATGATGCATAATCTTAGGGAACTCTTCGGACATCAGAGTCGTCCTGATAGGTCGAAGGGCATGTCGGTCTTGATGAACACCAAAATGGCTGAGGGCACTCCCGTAAGGGAACATGTCCTTAGGATGATGGGCTAACTCAATGAGTTGGAAGTTCTTGGAGCTGAAATTGATGGGGAAACCCAGGTCGATATCATACTCCAAAGCTTGCCAAGGAGTTTTGAGCAGTTCTGCCTGAACTATGGTATGAACAAACATATGTACACGTTGGCGGAACTTCTGACAGAATTTGTGGTGGCGGAAGAACTATTTCGTAGACCTCCTCAGGTTCATGTTGCTGAAAATGCTGTTCATCCTAGGCCGAAGGGCGGTAGGAAGAAAAAGAAGCAAGGAAATTCAGCACCGGTGAACCAAGTGAAAGCAAAGACTGGTGCGGTCAAGAAGCCTTAAGGCAAGTGCTTCAAATGCAAGCAGCCGGGACACTACAAGGTAGACTGCCGTCTTCTGAAGGGGAACAGGAATGGTAAGTCTTATATACTAGTTGTTGAATCGTGTTTAGCGGCTGTATCTGCTGACACTTAGTGTGTAGATACGGGAGCCACTGACCATGTATGCAATTCTTTGCAGGGGTTCCACCAAACCCGACAGCTTAGTGATGGAGAGATTACCATACTCATGAGGAATGCTACAAGAGTAGCAGCTGTCGCAATGGGAGACGTTTATTTATTTTTCAATAAGAGTAAACTCTTGTTTTGAGGAATTGTCTTTATGTACCGCATTTTAGAAAGAATTTAATTTCAGTTTCTCAATTGTTTATGGATGGATATTCTGTTTCTTTTAATGAGAAGGTTATTATAAGGAAAGATAGAATTATTATCTGTGATGGTACATTAATAGATAATTTGTATACTCTTAATCCAATTTCTCCCACAATGCAACAAATTGAAACAATGATAAATCTACTAATAAAAGAAAGGAACCTTCTAAAATGAACCAAACATATCTTTGGCATCTAAGACTGGGTCACATTAACTTAAGTAGGATTCAAAGGTTGATAGTTGATGGACCTCTGAGTTCATTAGTAGTGAAAAATTATCCAACTTGCGAATCCTGCTTGGAAGGAAAAATGACTAAAAGGCCTTTTAAGGCAAAGGGGTATAGAGCTAAAGATTTGTTGGAATTGGTTTATTCCGATTTATGTGGTCCTATGTTTGTCCCGACAAGAGGGGGTTTTGAATATTTTGTCACTTTCATTGACGATTATTCAAGATACGGATATATTTATTTGATGAGCCGCAAGTCTGAATGCTTTGATAAATTCAAAAATACAAGGCTGATGTGGAAAAGCAACTTGGTAAATATATCAAAACACTACGATCTGATCGTGGTGGTGAATACCTCTTGGGAGAGTTTAAGAATTATTTATCGAAAAATGGGATTGAATCACAATTGTCTGCACTGGGCACACCCCAGCAGAATGGTGTAGTGGAAAGAAGGAATAGGACTCTTATGGAAATGGTAAGATCAATGATGAGTTATTCGGAATTACCAAATTCGTTTTGGGGACACGCCTTAGAAACAGCGGCTTACATTCTAAACTTAGTACCTTCTAAATCGGTAGCCTCCACACCCACAGAACTGTGGACTGGGCGCAAGCCTAGTCTGAAACATGTTCGAATTTGGGGTGCTCCAGCACACGTGTTAAAGGCAGATGCTGATAAGTTAGAATCACGTACTGATGTTTGTCTCTTTATAGGGTATCCTAGAGGAACGAAGGGTGGTTTATTTTATAGTCCCAAGGACCAAAAGGTGATCATGAGCACGAACACCAGATTTTTGGAAGAGGATTATATAATGGATTACAAACTCATGAGTAAAATTGTTCTAGAGGAAGTTAGAGGGGAAACACCAAATATAATACCAACTGCACAAGAAGATATACCATAGAACACTGCACCGCGTGTTACACCTGATACACAATTGCCTGCGGAGCCTCGTCGTAGTGGGAGGGTTGTCAGACAACCGGATAGATTCATGGGATTGGGAGAGTCATCCAACTTGGTCCCGGGTGAACATGAAATTGACCCATGGAATTACAACGAGGCACTGCAAGATAAAGATGCTCAATTATGGCAAAACGCAATGAAATCTAATATAGAATCCATTTATTCTAATCAAGTTTGGGAGCTTTTGGATGCAAGTGGATCTATAAGAGAAAAAGAGGATCTGACGGTAAGGTGGAAACCCTTAAAGCAAGGCTTGTGGCTAAAGGATATACTCAGAAAGAAGGAATTTATTATGAGGAAACCTTCTCGCCTGTGGCCATGCTTAAGTCAATCCGGATTCTTTTGTCTATTGCTGCTCATATAGATTATGAGGTATGGCAAATGGATGTCAAGAGAGCTTTCCTTAATGGAATTCTTGAGGAAAACATCTATATGAAGCAACCAGAAGGATTCATTGCAAAGGGCGAAGAGCAACTTGTGTGCAAGCTTAAAAGGTCCATTTATGGATTGAAACAAGCTTCAAGATCATGGAACATCCGATTTGATGAAGTAATCCAGTCATATGGATTTATTCAATGTCCAGACGAATCATGTGTGCATAAGAAGTGTGACGGAAACATTGTGGTATTTCTTGTACTATACGTGGATGATATTCTGCTCATTAGAAACAATGTAAAAGTATTGTCGGGCGTAAGGGTATGGTTGTCCAAGCAGTTTGAGATGAAGGACTTAGGAGAAGCTGGACACATTCTTGGGATCAAATTAATATGGGATCGCAAGAAAAGAATGTTATGTTTATCCCAAGCTTCGTATATTGATACAATCCTGACTCGTTTTAGCATACAAGATTCCAAGAAAGGTTTTCTACCTTTCAGACATGGAATACCTCTATCTAAGGAGATGTGTCCTAAAACACAACAAGAAATAGAGGCAATGAAGCTGGCCCCTTATGCTTCGGTAGTAGGAAGCCTCATGTATGCTATGCTATGTACGAGACCAGATATCTGTTATGCCATGGGCATGGTCAGTAGGTATCAAAGTAATCCAGGACAAGGACATTGGACTGCGGTAAAGCATATTTTGAAGCACCTGCGAAGGATAGGGATTATGTGCTGGTTTACCGGGCAGATACTTTGTTACCTTTGGGTTATACTGATTCGAATTTCCAGTCAGATAGGGATGCTAGTAAATCCACCTCGGGTTATGCGTATACTCTTGGAGGAGGAGCCATTATATGGAGGAGTGTGAAGCAGAAATGCGTCGCGGACTCTACCACGGAAGCTGAATATGTAGCAGCCTCTGAGGCAGTTAAAGAAGCAGTATGGCTCAGGAACTTCTTAATGGACTTGGATGTGATTCCCGGTTTGCCCAAAGCGATCACAATTTATTATGATAACAGTGGTGCAGTAGCGAACTCAAAGGAACCACGAGCCCATAAGGCGAGTAAACACATTGAGCGCAAGTACCACCCGATACGAGACATCGTTAAAAGAGGGGAGGTCACTGTCGCTAAAATTGCATCGGAGGATAACCTGGCTGATCCTTTTACTAAGTGTCTTCCAGCGAAAGCGTTCGATGGGCATGTAGAAGGAATGAGGATTAGATGCGTGCCAACTGATATGGCAGCATAGTAATTTCGTATAAGTGGGAGATTGTTAGATTTGTATAATAAAAGTCTTGCTTTTGTATTGAACAATGTTTTAACAATATTATTTGAAATGAGAATCATATGATCAAATGTTTTGCATATTATAAATTGTTTATTTATATGTTTGTGTAAAAGTCCATTTACTTTATACTGTATATAATATGTTGTACGACAACACGCGGAATCTCATATTATCAGTTTCCTTATAAAGCATAAACAGATGATCACAACCGAGAAAGACGGGGACTATCTATCGGGATGATTGTAGTGTGTTTTGGTATTAGTTTGTCTTGACTACAGAATCACATTAGTGTACTGTGTGTATTGAGTAGGACTGCTAGAGATTGTTCGACTTGTACTGTCTATATAGGAGAACTTGATCTCAGTTATTATGGATGTTCGTGCTCTTAATCCCTATACAATAACCTCGACACGTAAGGTAATATATATTTCTTTGATTCATCAATAGGTGAGATTTACATGTATTAAATCAACAAACTCGGTGAGTTGGGAAATAGTATTGTCTCTATGGTGTGCTGTTGATTGTAGAAGTAATCCATGTCCGTCATAGGTTGATGATGTCCCATTGAGGAGCTCATAAGGTTTATCATGTAAATCTTGCAAGTGAATTATTTCCGGCATGATAAAAAGGTTGAGTGGTACTACTCTCGGATGAGATATTAATTATTTTGAGTTGTCAGTAACTTAATTAATTAATGTGAATTGTATATCTTAAACATGGGGAGACTTTCGGGCTCATAATAAGAAGGAGCCCAAAACATTATATTGGGATTGGATGGGTAGTGCAGTAATAATATTTTAGTGGACTATATTATTATTATTGGGTTTAATTAAAAGCTTTGGGCTAAACTGGGTTAATTAAATCCAATTGAGGCCCAGTCCAATTTCTCCTCTTGGTCCCTGCTGTAGCCCAAATAAATAAGTCTTATCAGTTTCTAGTTGCCCTATTCCTGCGCCTCTTTTGACGTGAGTGAGGGAGAGAAACATATTGGGAAAATCCTTCAGATTATTGCCCACACAATAGTAGGATTGGACAAGGGTCATACAACAGAAGATCAGAGGTGGTTTGCTAAAGATCTTCATCAACACAACAGGTGAAAGGTAAACGTTTAATCGATTCCGCTAATCATTTTTTTGTTTTAATTGATCACAGTTGAACCAAACGATCCTAAAACCAACACATAACACGCGAATGAGCATCAAAATGAAGGAATATTCATCAAAACGAAGGAAATATTGATCATAAAACAAGCGAATGAGAATCAAAATGAAGGAAATATGCTTCGAAACGAAGGAAACGTTGATAGTAACATGCAAATGAGAATCAAAATGAAGGAATTTGCATCGAATTGAAGGAAATGTTGATCATAACAAGCGAATGAGCATCAAAATGAAGGAAATATGCATCGAAACGAAGAAAATATTGATCATAACAAGCGAATGAGCATCAAAATGAAGGAAACATGCATCGAAACGAAGGAAATGTTGATCATAACAAGCAAATGAGCATCAAAATGAAGGAAATGTGCATCGAAACGAAGAAAACGTTGATCATAACAAGCGAATGAGCATAAAAATGAAGGAAATATGCATCGATACGAAGGAAATGTTGATCATAACAAGCGAATGAGCATCAAAATAAAGGAAACATTCATCGAAACAAAGGAAATGTTGAACATTACAAGCGAATGACCATCAAAATGAAGGAAATATGTGTCGAAACGAAGGAAATGTTGATTATAAAAGCGAATGAGCATCAAAATGAATGAAATAAGCATCGAAGCGAAGGAAATGTTGATAATAAGAAGCGAATGAGGATCAAAATGAAGGAATATGTTTCGAAACGAAGGAAATGTTGATCATATCAAGCGAATGAGCATTAAAATGAAAGAAATATGCACTGAAACGAAGGAAATATTGATCATAACATGCGTATGAACATCAAAATGAAGGAATATACATCGAAACGAAGGAAATGGTGATCATAACATGCGAATGTGCATCAAAATGAAGAAATATGCATCGTAATGAAGGAAATGTTGATCATAACAAACAAATGATAATCAAAATGAAGGAATATGCATCGAAAGGAATGAAATGTTGATCATAACAAGTGATTGAGCATCAAAATTAAGGGAATATGCATCAAAATGAAGGAAAAGTTGATCATAAAAGGCGAATGAGCATCAAAATGAAGGAATATGCATCGAAACGAATGAAATATTGATAATAAAAAGTGAATGAACATTAAAATGAAGGAATATGAATCGAAACAAATTAAATGTTTGTCATAATAAACGAATGGGCATCAAAATGAAGGAAATATGTATCGAAACGAAGTAAATGTTGGTTATAACATGCGAATGAGCATCAAAATGAAGGAATATGCATCATAACTTGATCTTATAACAAGCGAATGAGCATCAAAATGAAGGAAATATGTGGCGTAACGAAAGAAATATTGATCATAACAAACGAATGAACATCAAAATGAAGGAAATATGCATCAAAACGAAGGAAATGTTGATCATAACATGCGAATGAGTATCAAAATAAAGGAAATATGCATCAAAACAAAGGAAATGTTTATCATAACAAGCAAATGCGCATCAAAATAAAGGAATATGCATCGAAACGAAGTAAACGTTGATCATAACAAGAAAATGAGCATAAAAATGAAGGAAATATGCATCGAAACGAAGAAAATGTTGATCATAACATGCGAATGAGCATCAAAATGAAGGAATATGCATCGAAACGAATGAAATATTGATCATAACAAGCGAATGAGCATCAAAATGAAGGAAATATGCATCGAAACGAATGAAATGTTGATCATAACAAGCGAATGAACATCAAAATGAAGGAAATATGCATCGAAACGAAGGAAATGTTGATCATAACACGCAAATGAGCATCAAAATGAAGGAATATGCATCGAAACGAAGGAGATGTTGATCATAAAACAAGCGAATGAGAATCAAAATGTAGGAAATATGCTTTGAAACGAAGGAAACGTTGATAATAACATCCAAATAAGAATCAAAATGAAGGAATTTGCATCGAAACGAAGGAAATGTTGATCATAACAAGCAAATGAGCATCAAAATGAAGGAAATATACATCAAAACGAAGAAAATGTTGATCATAACAAGCGAATGAGCATCAAAATGAAGGAAACATGCATCGAAACGAAGTAAATGTTGGTTATAACTTGCGAATGAGCATCAAAATGAAGTAATATGCATCAAAACTTGATCATATAACAAGCGAATGAGGATCAAAATGAAGGAAATATGTGTCGTAACGAAAGAAATATTGATCATAACAATCGAATAAGCATCAAAATGAAGGAAATATGCATCGAAACGAAGGAAATGTTGATCATAACAAGCAAATGAGAATCAAAATGAAGGAATATGCATCGAAACGAAGAAAACGTTGATCATAACAAGCGAATGAGCATAAAAATGAAGGAAATATGCATCGAAATTAAAAAAATATTGATCATAACATGCGAATGAGCATCAAAATGAAGGAATATGCATAGAAACAAAGGAAATGTTTATCATAACAAACGAATGAGCATTAAAATGGAGGAATATGTATCGAAACAAAGGAAATGTTTATCATAACAAGGAATTGGGCATAAAAATGAAGGAAATACGAATCAAAACGAAGGAAATGTTGATAACAACATACGAATAAGTATCAAAATGAAGGAATATGCATCGAAATGAAAGAAATGTTGATCATAACAAGCGAATGAGCATTAAAATGAAGGAATATGTATCGAAACTAAGGAAATGTTGATCTTAACAAGCGAATGAGCATCAAAATGAAGGAAATATGCATCAAAACGAAGGAAATGTTGATCATAACATGTGAATGAACATCAAAATGAAGGAATATGCATCGAAACGAAGGAAATGTTAATCATATAACAAGCAAATGAGAATCAAAATGAAGGAAATATGCTTCGAAATGAAGGAAACGTTGATCATAACATGCGAATGAGAATCAAAATGAAGTAATTTGCATCGAAATGAAGGAAATGTTGATCATAACAAGCGAATGAGCATCAAAATGGAGGAAATATCCATCGAAACGAAGGAAATGTTGATCGTAATGAGAAAATGAGCATCAAAATGAAGGAAACATGCATCGAAACAAAAGAAATGTTGATCATAACAAGCGAATGAGCATCAAAATGAAAGAAATGTGCGTCGAAACGAAGGAAATGTTGATCATAACAAGCGAATGAGCATCAAAATGAAGGAATTATGCATCGAAGCGAAGGAAATGTTGATAATAACAAGCGAATGAGGACAAAATGAAGGAATATGTATCGAAACGAATTAAATGTTGATCATATCGAGCGAATGAGCAACAAAATGGAAGTAATATGCATTGAAACGAAGGAAATGTTGATCATAACATACGTATGAACATCAAAATGAAGGAATATGCATCAAAACGAAGGAAATTGTGATCATAACATACGAATGTGCATCAAAATTAAGAAATATGCATCATAATGAAGGAAATGTTGATCATATAACAAGCAAATGAGAATCAAAATGAAGGAATATGCATCGAAAGGAAGGAAATGTTGATCATAACAAGCGATTGAGCATCAAAATTAAGGGAATATGCATCAAAATGAAGGAAAAGTTGATCATAAAAGGCGAATGAGCACCAAAATGAAGGAATATGCATCTAAACGGACGAAATGTTCAAAATATAAAGTGAATGAACATTAAAATGATGGAATATGAATCGAAACAAATTAAATGTTTGTCATAACAAGCAAATGGGCATTAAAATGAAGGAAATATGTATCGAAACGAAGTAAATGTTGGTTATAACATGCGATTGAGCATCAAAATGAAGGAATATGCATCAAAACATGATCATATAACAAGCGAATGAGCATCAAAATGAATGAAATATGTGTCGTAACGAAAGAAATATTGATCATAACAAACGAATGAGCATCAAAATTAAGGAAATTTGCATCGAAATGAAGGAAATGTTGATCATAACATGCGAATAAGCATCAAAATAAAGGAAATATGCATCGAAACGAAGGAAATGTTTATCATAACAAGCCAATGAGCATCAAAATGAAGGAATATGCATCGAAACGAAGTAAATGTTGATTATAACAAGCGAATGAGCATAAAAATGAAGGAAATATGCATCCAAACGAAGAAAATGTTGATCATAACATGCGAATGAGCATCAAAATGAAGGAATATGCATCGAAACGAATGAAATATTGATCATAACAAGCCAATGAGCATCAAAATGAAGGAAATATGCATCGAGACGAAGGAAATGTTGATCATAACACGCGAATGAGCATCAAAATGAAGGAATATGCATCGAAATGAAGGGAATGTTGATCATAAAACAAGCGAATGAGAATCAAAATGAAGGAAATATACTTTGAAACCAAAGAAACGTTGATAATAAAATGCGAATGAGAATCAAAATGAAGGAATTTGCATCGAAACGAAGGAAATGTTGATCATAACAAGCGAATGAGCATCAAAATGAAGGAAATATGCATCGAAACGAAGAAAATGTTGATCATAACAAGCGAATGAGTATCAAAATGAAGGAAACATGCATCGAAACGAAGTAAATGTTGGTTATAACATGCGAATGAGCATCAAAATGAAGGAATATGCATCAAAACATGATCATATAATAAGCGAATGAGGATCAAAATGAAGGAAATATGTGTCGTAACGAAAGAAATATTGATAATAACAAACGAATAAGCATCAAAATGAAGGAAATATACATCGAAACGAAGGAAATGTTGATCATAACGTGCGAATGAGCATCAAAATAAAGGAAATATGCATCGAAACGAAGAAAATGTTGATCATAACAAGCCAATGATCATCAAAATGAAGGAATATGCATCGAAACGAAGTAAACGATGATCATAACAAGCGAATGAGCATAAAAATGAAGGAAATATGCATCGAAATGAAAAGAAATGTTGATCATAACATGCGAATGAGCATCAAAATGAAGGAATATGCATCGAAACAAAGGAAATGTTGATCATTACAAACGAATGAGCATTAAAATGAAGGAATATGTATCGAAAAGAAGAAAATGTTGATCATAACAAGCGAATGAGCATCAAAATGAAGGAAAAATGCATCGAAACAAAGGAAATGTTGATCATAACACGTGAATGAGCATCAAAATGAAGGAATATGCATCGAAACGAAGGAAATGTTGATCATATAACAAGCGAATGAGAATCAAAATGAAGGAAATATGCTTCGAAACGAAGGAAACGTTGATCATAACATGCGAATGAGAATCAAAATGAAGTAATTTGCATCGAAACGAAGGAAATGTTGATCATAACAAGCGAATGAGCATCAAAATGAAGGAAATATGCATCGAAACGAAGAAAATGTTGGTCGTAATGAGAAAATGAGCATCAAAATGAAGGAAACATTCATCAAAACAAAGCAAATGTTGATCATAACAAGCAAATGAGCAAAAAAATGAAGGAAATATGCGTCAAAACGAAGGAAATGTTGATCATAACAAGCGAATGAGCATCAAAATGAAATAAATATGCCTCGAAGCGAAGGAAATGTTGATAATAACAAGGGAATGAGGACAAAATGAAAGAAATATGCATCGAAACGAAGGAAATGTTGATCATAACATGCATATGAACATCAAAATGAAGGAATATGCATCGAAACGAAGGAAATGGTGATCATAACAAGCGAATGAGCATCAAAATGAAAGAAATATGCATCGAAGCGAAGGAAATGTTGATAATAATAAGCGAATGAGGACAAAATGATGGAATATGTATCGAAAAGAAGGAAATGTTGATCATATCTAGCGAAAGGGCATCAAAATGAAAGAAATATGCATCGAAATGAAGGAAATGTTGATCATAACATGCGTATGAACATCAAAATGAAAGAATATGCATCGAAACAAAGGAAATGGTGATCATAACATGCGAATGTGCATCAAAATGAAGAAATATGCATCGTAATGAAGGAAATGTTGATCATAACAAACAAATGAGAATCAAAATGAAGGAATATGCATCGAAAGGAAGGAAATGTTGATCATAACAAGCGATTGAACATCAAAATTAAGGAAATATGCATCAAAATGAAGGAAAAGTTTATCATAAAAGGCGAATTCGCATCAAAATAATGGAAATATGCATCGAAAAGAAGGAAATGTTGATCATAATAAGCCAATGATCATCAAAATAAAGGAATATGCAACCAAACGAAGTAAACGTTGATCATAACAAGCGAATAAGCATAAAAATGAAGGAAATATCCATCGAAACGAAGAAAATATTGATCATAACATGCTAATGAACATCAAAATGAAGGAATATGAATCGAAACAAAGAAAATGTTGATCATAACAAACGAATGTGCATTAAAATGGAGGAAAATGTATCAAACGAAGGAATGTTTATCATTACAAGGGAATGGGCATCAAAATGAAGGAAATACGAATCGAAACGAAGGAAATGTTGCTCATAACATACGAATGAGCATCAAAATGAAAGAATATGCATCGAAACGAAGGAAATGTTGATCATAACAAGCGAATGAGCGTTAAAATGAAGGAATATGTATTGAAACGAAGGAAATGTTGATCATAACAAGCGAATGAGCATCAAAATGAAGGAAATATGCATCGAAACGAAGGAAATGTTGATCATAACACGTGAATGAGCATCAAAATGAAGGAATATGCATCGAAATGAAGGAAATGTTGATCATATAACAAGCGAATGAGAATCAAAATGAAGGAAATATGGTTCGAAACGAAGGAAACGTTGATCATAACAAGCGAATGAGAATCAAAATGAAGGAATTTGCATCAAAACGAAGGAAATGTTGATGATAACAAGCGAATGAGCATCAAAATGAAGGAAATATGCATCGAAACGAAGAAAATATTGATCGTAATGTGAAAATGAGCATCAAAATGAAAGAAACATGCACCGAAATGAAGGAAATGTTGATCATAACAAGCGAATGAGCATCAAAATGAAGGAAATGTGCGTCAAAACGAAGGAAATGTTGATCATAACAAGCGAATGAGCATCAAAATGAAGGAAATGTGCGTCGAAACGAAGGAAATGTTGATCATAACAAGCGAATGAGCTTGAAAATGAATGAAATATGCATTGAAGCGAAGGAAATGTTGATCATAACATGCGTATGAATATTAAAATGAAGGAATATGCATCGAAACGAAGAAAATGGTGATCATAACATACGAATGTGCATCAAAATGAAGAAATATACATCGTAATGAAGGAAATGTTGATCATAACTAACAAATGATAATCAAAATGAAGGAATACACATCAAAAGGAAGTAAATTTTGATCATAACAAGCGATTGAGCATCAAAATTAAGGGAATATGCAACAAAATGAAGGATAATAACAAGCGAATGAGGACAAAATGAAGGAATATGTATCGAAACGAATGAAATGTTGATCATATCGAGCGAATGAGCATCAAAATGAAAGAAATATTCATTGAAACGAAGGAAATGTTGATCATAACATGCGTATGAACATTAAAATGAAGGAATATGCATCGAAACGAAGGAAATGGTGATCATAACATACGAATGTGCATCAAAATGAAGAAATATGCATCGTAATGAAGGAAATATTGATCATAACAAACAAATGATAATCAAAATGAAGGAATATGCATCGAAAGGAAGGAAATGTTGATCATAACAAGCGATTGAGCATCAAAATTAAGGGAATATGAATCAAAATGAAGGATAATAACAAGCGAATGAGGACAAAATGAAGGAATATGTATCGAAACGAAGGAAATATTGATCATATCGAGTGAATGGGCATCAAAATGAAAGAAATATGCATCGAAATGAAGGAAATGTTGATCATAACATGCGTATAAACATCAAAATGAAGGAATATGCATCGAAATGAAGGAAATGGTGATCATAACATGCGAATGTGCATCAAAATGAAGAAATATACATCATAATAAAGGAAATATTGATCATAACCAACAAATGAGAATCAAAATGAAGGAATATGCATCGAAAGGAAGGAAATGTTGATCATAACAAGCGATTGAACATCAAAATTAAGGGAATATGCATCAAAATGAAGGAAAAGTTTATCATAAAAGGCGAATGAGCATCAAAATAAAGGAATATACATCGAAACGAAAGAAATGTTGATAATAAAAAGTGAATGGGCATCAAAATGAAGGAAATATGTTAGTAAATGAAGGAATGAACAAAGTAAATATGAATGAACATTAAAATGAAGGAATATGAATCGAAACAAAGTAAATGTATGTCATAACAAGCGAATGGGCATCAAAATGAAGGAAATATGTATCGAAACGCAGTAAATGTTGGTTATAACATGCGAATGAGCATCAAAATGAAGGAATATGCATCAAAACTTGATCATATAACAAGCGAATGAGCATCAAAATGAAGGAAATATGTATCATAACGAAAGAAATATTGACCATAACAAATGAATGAGCGTCAAAATGAAGGAAATATGCATCGAAACGAAGGAAATGTTGATCATAACGTGCGAATGAGCATCAAAATGAAGAAAATATGCATCGAAACGAAGGAAATGTTGATAATAACAAGCGAATGAGGACAAAATGAAGGAATATGTATCGAAACGAAGGAAATGTTGATCATATCGAGCGAATGGGCATCAAAATGAAAGAAATATGCATCGAAATGAAGGAAATGTTGATCATAACATGCGTATGAACATCTAAATGAAGGAATATGAATCAAAATGAAGGAAATGGTGATCATAACATGCGAATGTACATCAAAATGAAGAAATATGCATCGTAATGAAGGAAATGTTGATCATAACAAACAAATGAGAATCAAAATGAGGGAATATGCATCGAAAGGAAGGAAATGTAGATCATAACAAGCAATTGAGCATCAAAATTAAGGGAATATGCATCAAAATGAAGGAAAAGTTTATCATAAAAGGCGAATGAGCATCAAAATGAAGGAATATGCATCGAAAAGAAAGAAATATTGATAATAAAAAGCGAATGGGCATCAAAATGAAGGAAATATGCTGGTAAATGAAGGAATGAACAAAGTAAATATGAATGAACATTAAAATGAAGGAATATGAATCGAAACAAAGTAAATGTTTGTCATAACAAGCGAATGGACATCAAAATGAATAAAATATGTATCGAAACGAAGTAAATTTTGGTTATAACATGCGAATGAGCATCAAAATGAAGCAATATGCATCAAAACTTGATCATATAACAAGCGAATGAGCATCAAAATGAAGGAAATAAGTGTTATAACGAAAGAAATATTGATCATAACAAATGAATGAGCGTCAAAATGAAGGAAATATTCATCGAAACGAAGGAAATGTTGATCATAACATGAGCATCAAAATGAAGGAAATATTCATCGAAACGAAGGAAATGTTGATAATAACAAGCGAATGAGGACAAAATGAAGGAATATGTATCGAAACGAAGGAAATGTTGATCATATCGAGAGAATGAGATGAAAGAAATATTCATTGAAACGAAGGAAATGTTGATCATAACATGCGTATGAACATCAAAATGAAGGAATATGCATCGAAACGAAGGAAATGGTGATCATAACATACGAATGTGCATCAAAATGAAGAAATATGCATCGTAATGAAGGAAATGTTGATCATAACAAACAAATGATAATCAAAATGAATGAATATGCATCTAAAGGAAGGTAATGTTGATCATAACAAGCGATTGAGCATCAAAATTAAGGGAATATGCATCAAAATGAAGGATAATAACAAGCGAATGAGGACAAAATGAATGAATATGTATCGAAACGAAGGAAATGTTGATCATATCTGTTGGCGCTTGGATCGTTTGGTTAACATGACTCGTTAGGATTCCATGCGTTTCTATCATAGCGAAAGCTATAAATCATAGAAACGATTACCGTTCACCAGGGTATCTAGAAGATGAAGGATTCTCGCTGGCAGACTGTGCAGTCCCACGAGAATGGCCATAACTTCCTCGCCTAATGTTAGAATTGAATGATTATTGTACTCAGACGATCCTCTCTTCAAGGGCTTTCTGATAGTATATTGATCATCGAATTATGAGCACTGTACAATTTTATATAAATTTCGCAAGGTGGCGGACAGCAGCAGCAAACTACCTTATGATCTTCTGCTGTATGTCCCAAGTCCGATCTCGACGTCGTGTGGGCGACGATCTACGAGACATCCTCAATCTACTCTCAACCCTCATCACACGTGAATAATGAATAAGATTAGGGTTCCAGATAAGTTGAGGTGACTTATATACATGGGCTACAGTAGGGACTAGGAGGAGAAATTGGGTTGGGCCTCCATTGGGCTTAAGTATCCAAGCTTAACCCAAAGCTTATACTTAAGTCCAATAATAATAATATATTCCACTAAAATATTATTACTGCACTGCCTTTCCAATCCCAAAATTACGTTTTGGGCTCCTTCTTATTATGAGCCCGTTAGTCTCCACATGTTTAAGATATACAATGTCCATTAATTAATTTAAGTTACTGACAACTCAATTAATTAATATCTCATCCAAGAGTAGTACCACTCAACCTCATTATCATGTTGGAATAAATTCCACCTGCAGGGTTTACATGATAATCCTTATGAGCTTCTTAAGGGGACATCATCAACCTATGACGGACACGGATTCCTTCTACAATCAACAGCACACCATAGAGACAACATTACTTCCCAACTCTCCGAGTTTGTTAATTTAATTACATGTAAATCTCACTCATTGATGAATCAAAGAAATACATACTGCCCTACGTGTCGAGATTATTGTATAGGGATTAAGAACACAAACTTCCATAATAACTGAGATCAAGTTCTCCTATAAGTCAGTATAAGTCGAACGATCTCAAGCAGTCCTGCTCAATACACACAAGTGCACTAATGTGATTCTATAGCCAAGATAAGCTAATACCAAACCACACTACAACCATCCCAATAGAGAGTCCCCGTCTATCTCGATTGTGAGCATCTGTTTATACTTTATAAGGAAACCGATAATATGATCTTCCGCGTGTTGTTGCACAATATATTATCTATAGTATAGAGTAAGTGGACTATTGCATCGTGCATATAAATAAATTATAAGACGCAATCATTTGATCATATGATTCTCATTTCAAATTAATTGTTATAACATTGTTCATACAAAAAGCTAGACTTTTAGTATATAATCCAACAATATCGAGCGAATGGGCATCAAAATGAAAGAAATATGCATCGAAACGAAGGAAATGTTGATCATAACATGCGTATGAACATCAAAATGAAGGAATATGCTTCGAAACCAAGGAAACGTTGATCATAACATGCGAATGAGAATCAAAATGAAGTAATTTGCATCGAAAAGAAGGAAATGTTGATCATAACAAGCGAATGAGCATCAAAATAAAGGAATATGCATCGAAAGAAGGAAATGTTGATCATAACAAGCGATTGCGCATAAAAATTTAGGGAATATGCATCAAAATGAAAGAAAAGAGAATGAGCATCAAAATGAAGGAATATTTATCAAAACGAAAGAAATGTTGATAATAAAAAGCGAATGGGCATCAAAATGAAGGAAATATGTTGGTAAATGAAGGAATGAACAAAGTAAATATGAATGAAAATTAAAATGAAGGAATATGAATCGAAACAAAGTAAATGATTGTCATAACAAGCGAATGGGCATCAAAATGAAGGAAATATGTATCGAAACGAAGTTAATGTTGGTTATAACATGCGAATGAGCATCAAAATGAAGGAAATATGTATCATAAGGAAAGAAATATTGATCATAACAAATGAATGAGGTCAAAATGAATGAAATATGCATGGAAACGAAGGAAATATTGATCATAACATGCGAATGAGCATCAAAATGAAGGAAATATGCATCGAAACGAAGGAAATGTTGATCGTAATGAGAAAATGAGCATCAAAATGAAGGAAACATGCATCGAAATGAAGTAAACGTTGATCATAACAAGCGAATGAGCATCAAAATGAAAGAAATATGCATCGAAACAAAGAAAATATTGATCATAACAAGTGAATGAGCATCAAAATGAAGGAATATGCATCGAAGCAAAGAAAATGTTGATAATAACAAGCGAATGAGGACAAAATGAAGGAATATGTATCGAAACGAAGGAAATGTTGATCATATCGAGCGAATGAGCATCAAAATGAAAGAAATATGCATTGAAACGAAGGAAATGTTGATCATAACATGCGTATGAACATCAAAATGAAGGTATATGCATCGAAACGAAGGAAATGATGATCATAACATGCGAATGTTCATCAAAATGAAGAAATATGCATCGTAATGAAGGGAATGTTGATCATAACAAACAAATGATAATCAAAATGAAGGGAATATGCATCAAAATGAAGGATAATAACAAGCGAATGAGGACAAAATGAAGGAATATGTATCGAAATGAAGGAAATGTTGATCATATCGAGCGAATGGGCATCAAAATTAATGAAATATGCATCGAAATGAAGGAAATGTTGATCATAACATGCGTATGAACATCAAAATGAAGAAATATGAATCGAAACGAAGGAAATGATGATCATAACATGCGAATGTGCATCAAAATGAAGAAATATGCATCGTAATGAAGGAAATATTGATCATAACAAACAAATTAAAATCAAAATGATGGAATATGCATCGAAAGGAATGAAATGTTGATCATAACAAGCGATTGAGCATCAAAATTAAAGGAATATGCATTAAAATGAAGGAAAAGTTTATCATAAAAGGCGAATGAGCATCAAAATGAAGGAATATGCATCGAAACGAAGGAAATGTTGACAATAAACAGCGAATGGGCATCAAAATGAATGAAATATGTTGGTAAATGAAGGAATGAACAAAGTAAATATGAATGAACATTAAAATGAAGGAATATGAATCGAAACAAAGTAAATGTTTGTCATAACATGCGAATGGGCATCAAAATGAAGGAAATATGTATCGAAACGAAGTAAATGTTGGTTATATCATGCGAATGAGCATCAAAATGAAGGAATATGCATCATAACTTGATCATATAACAAGCGAATGAGCATCAAAAGAAAGGAAATATGTGTCATAACGAAAGAAATATTGATCATAACAAATGAATGAGCATCAAAATGAAGGAAATATGCATCGAAACGAAGGAAATGTTAATCATAACATGCGAATGAGCATCAAAATAAAGTAAATATGCATCGAAACGAAGGAAATGTTGATCATAACAAGCCAATGAGCATCAAAATAAAGGAATATGCATCGAAACGAAGTAAACATTGATCATAACAAGCGAATGAGCATAAAAATGAAGGAAATATGCATCGAAACAAAGAAAATGTTGATCATAACAAGCGAATGAGCATCAAAATGAAGGAATATGCATCGAAGCGGTGGAAATGTTGATAATAACAAGCGAATGAGGACAAAATGAAGGAATATGTATCGAAATGAAGAAAATGTTGATCATATCGAGCGAATGGGCATCAAAATGAAAGAAATATGCATTGAAACGAAGGAAATATTGATCATAACATGCGTATGAACATCAAAATGAAGGAATATGCATCGAAACGAAGGAAATGGTGACCATAACATGCGAATGTGCATCAAAATGAAGAAATATGCATCGTAATGAAGGAAACGTTGATCATAACAAACAAATGAGAATCAAAATGAAGGGATATGCAATGAAAGGAAGAAAATATTGATCATAACAAGCGATTGAGCATCAAAATTAAGGGAATATGCATCAAAATGAAGGAAAAGTTTATCATAAAAGGCAAATGAGCATCAAAATGAAGGAATATGCATAGAAACGAAGGAAATGTTGATAATAAAAAGCGAAAGAACATTAAAATGAAGGAATATGAATCAAAACAAAGTAAACGTTTGTCATAACAAGCGAATGGGCTTCAAAATGATGGAAATATGTAACGAAACGAAGTAAATGTTGGTTATAACATGCGAATGAGCATCAAAATGAAGGAATATGCATCAAAACTTGATCATATAACAAGTGAATGAGCATCAAAATGAAGGAAATATGTGTCATAACGAAAGAAATATTGATCATAACAAACGAATGACATCAAAATGAAGGAAATATGCATCGAAACGAATGAAATGTTGCTCATAACATGCGAATGAGCATCAAGATAAAGGAAATATGCATCGAAACGAAGGAAATGTTGATCATAACAAGCCAATGAGCATCAAAATAAAGGAATATGCATCGAAACGAAGTAAACGCTGATCATAACAAGCGAATGAGCATAAAAATGAAGAAAATATGCATCGAAATGAAGAAAATGTTGATCATAACATGCGATGAGCATCAAAATGAAGGAATAAGCATCGAAACAAAGGAAATGTTGATCATTACAAACGAATGAGCATTAAAATGGAGGAATATGTATCGAAACGAAGGAAATATTTATTATAAAAATGGAATGGGCATCAAAATGAAGGAAATACGAATCGAAACGAAGGAAATGTTGATCTTAACATACAAATGAGCATCAAAATGAAGGAATATGCATCGAAACGAAGGAAATGTTGATCATAACAAGTGAATGAGCATTAAAATAAAGGAATATGTATCGAAACGAAGGAAATGTTGATCATAACAAGCGAATGAGCATTAAAATCAAGTAAATATGCATCGAAACTAAGGAAATGTTGATCATAACAAGTGAATGGGCATCAAAATGAGGGAATATGCATCGAAATGAAGGAAATGTTGATCATATAACAAGCGAATGAGAATCAAAATGAAGGAAATATGCTTCAAAACGAAGGAAACATTGATCGTAACATGCGAATGAGAATCAAAATGAAGTAATTTGCATCGAAACGAAGGAAATGTAGATCAAAAAAAGTGAATGAGCATCAAAATGAAGGAAATATGCATCGAAACGAAGAAAATGTTGATCATAACAAGCGAATGAGCATCAAAATGAAGGAAATATGCATCAGAACGAAGGAAATGTTGATCGTAATGACAAAATGAGCATCAAAATTAAGGAAATATACATCAAAATGTAGGAAATGTTGATCATAACAAATGAATGAGCATCAAAATGAAGGAAATGTGCGTCGAAACGAAGGGAATGTTGATCATAACAAGCGAATGAACATCAAAATGAAGGAAATATGCATCGAAGCGAGGAAAATGTTGATAATAACAAGAGAATGAGGACAAAATGAAGGAATATGTTTCGAAACAAAGGAAATGTTGATCATATCGAGTGAATGGGCATCAAAATGAAAGAAATATGCATCGAAACGAAGGAAATGTTCATCATAACATGCGTATGAACATCAAAATGAAGGAATATTCATCGAAACGAAAGAAATGAGGATCATAACATGCGAATGTGCGTCAAAATAAAGAAATATGCATCGTAATGAAGGAAATGTTGATCATATAATAAGCAAATGAGAATCAAAATGAAGGAATATGCATCGAAAGGAAGGAAATGTTGATCATAATAAGCGATTGAGATTCAAAATTAAGGGAACATGCATCGAAACGAAGGAAAAGTTGATCATAAAAGGCGAATGAGCATCAAAATGAAGGAAATATGCATCGAAGCGAAGGAAATGTTGATAATAACAAGCGAATGAGGATCAAAATGAAGGTATATGTATCGAAACAAAGGAAATATTGATCATATCAAGCGAATGGGCGTCAAAATGAAGGAAATATGCATCGAAGCGAAGGAAATATTTATAATAACAAGCGAATGAGGACAAAATGAAGGAATATGTATCGAAACGAAGGAAATGTTGATCATATCGAGCGAATGGGCATTAAAATGAAAGAAATATGCATCGAAACGAAGGAAATGTTGATCATAACATGCATATGAACATCAAAATGAAGGAATATGCATCGAAATGAAGGAAATAGGGATCATAACAAGCGAATGTGCATCAAAATGAAGAAATATACATCCTAATGAAGGAAATGTTGATCATATAACAAGCAAATGATAATCAAAATGAAGGAATATGCATCAAAAGGAAGGAAATGTTGATCATAACAAGCAAATGAGCATCAAAATTAAGGGAATGTGCATCGAAACGAAGGAAAAGTTGATCATAAAAGGCAAATGAGCATCAAAATGAAGGAAATATGCATCGAAGCGAAGGAAATATTGATAATAACAAGCGAATGAGGATCAAAATGGAGGAATATGTATCGAAACAAAGGAAATATTGATCATATCTAGGGAATGGGTAACAAAATGAATGAAATATGCATCGAAGCGAAGGAAATGTTGATAATAACAAGCGAATGGGCATCAAAATGAAGGAATATGCATCGAAACGAAGGAAATGGTGATCATAACATGCAAATGTTCATCAAAATGAAGAAATATGCATCGTAATGAAGGAAATGTTGATCATAACAAACAAATGATAATCAAAATGAAGGGAATATGCATTTAAATGAAGGATAATAACAAGCGAATGAGGACAAAATGAAGGAATATGTATCGAAACGAAGGAAATGTTGATCATATCGAGCGAATGGGCATCAAAATTAAAGAAATATGCATCGAAATGAAGGAAATGTTGATCATAACATGCGTATGAACATCAAAATGAAGGAATATGCATCGAAACGAAGGAAATGGTGATCATAACATGCGAATGTGCATCAAAATGAAGAAATATGCATCGTAATGAAGGAAATATTGATCATAACAAACAAATGAAAATCAAAATGATGGAATATGCATCGAAAGGAAGGAAATGTTGATCATAACAAGCGATTGAGCATCAAAATTGAGGGAATATGCATCAAAAGGAAGGAAAAGTTTATCATAAAAGCCGAATGAGCATCAAAATGAAGGAATATGCATCGAAACGAAGGAAATGTTGACAATAAACAGCGTATGGATATCAAAATGAAGGAAATATGTTGGTAAATGAAGGAATGAACAAAGTAAATATGAATGAACATTAAAATGAAGGAATATGAATCGAAACAAAGTAAATGTTTGTCATAACATGCGAATGGGCATCAAAATGAAGGAAATATGTATCGAAACGAAGTAAATGTTGGTTATATCATGCGAATGAGCATCAAAATGAAGGAATATGCATCATAACTTGATCATATAACAAGCGAATGAGCATCAAAATAAAGGAAATATGTGTTATAACAAAAGAAATATTGATCATAACAAATGAATGAGCATCAAAATGAAGGAAATATGCATCGAAACGAAGGAAATGTTAATAATAACATGCAAATGAGCATCAAAATAAAGTAAATATGCATCGAAACGAAGAAAATGTTGATCATAACAAGCCAATGAGCATCAAAATAAAGGAATATGTATCGAAACGAAGTAAACATTGATCATAACAAGCGAATGAGCATAAAAATGAAGGAAATATGCATCGAAACAAAGAAAATTTTGATCATAACAAGCGAATGAGCATCAAAATGAAGGAATATGCATCGAAGCGATGGAAATGTTGATAATAACAAGCGAATGAGGACAAAATGAAGGAATATGTATCGAAACGAAGGAAATGTTGAACATATCGAGCGAATGGGCATCAAAATGAAAGAATATGCATCGAAACGAAGGAAATGTTGATCATAACATGCGTATGAACATCAAAATGAAGGAATATGCATCGAAACGAAGGAAATGGTGACCATAACATGCGAATGTGCATCAAAATGAAGAAATATGCATCGTAATGAAGGAAACGTTGATCATAACAAACAAATGAGAATCAAAATGAAGGAATATGCAACGAAAGGAAGGAAATATTGATCATAACAAGCGATTGAGCATCAAAATTAAGGGAATACGCATCAAAATGAAGGAAAAGTTTATCATAAAAGGCAAATGAGCATCAAAATGAAGGAATATGCATAGAAACGAAGGAAATGTTGATAATAAAAAGCGAATGAACATTAAAATGAAGGAATATGAATCAAAACAAAGTAAATGTTTGTCATAACAAGCGAATGGGCTTCAAAATGATGGAAATATGTATCGAAACGAAGTAAATGTTGGTTATAACATGCGAATGAGCATCAAAATGAAGGAATATGCATCAAAACTTGATCATATAACAAGTGAATGAGCATCAAAATGAAGGAAATATGTGTCATAACGAAAGAAATATTGATCATAACAAACGAATGAGCATCAAAATGAAGGAAATATGCATCGAAACGAATGAAATGTTGATCATAACATGCGAATGAGCATAAAAAATAAAGGAAATATGCATCGAAACGAAGGAAATGTTGATCATAACAAGCCAATGAGCATCAAAATAAAGGAATATGCATCGAAACGAAGTAAACGCTGATCATAACAAGCGAATGAGCATAAAAATGAAGGAAATATGCATCGAAATGAAGAAAATGTTGATCATAACATGCGATGAGCATCAAAATGAAGGAATATGCATCAAAACAAAGGAAATGTTGATCATAACAAACGAATGAGCATTAAAATGGAAGAATATGTATCGAAACGAAGGAAATGTTTATTATAACAATGGAATGGGCATCAAAATGAAGGAAATACGAATCGAAACGAAGGAAATGTTGATCTTAACATACAAATGAGCATCAAAATGAAGGAATATGCATCGAAACGAAGGAAATGTTGATCATAACAAGCGAATGAGCATTAAAATGAAGGAATATGTATCGAAACGAAGGAAATGTTGATCATAACAAGCGAATGAGCATTAAAATCAAGTAAATATGCATCGAAACTAAGGAAATGTTGATCATAACAAGTGAATGGGCATCAAAATGAGGGAATATGCATCGAAATGAAGGAAATGTTGATCATATAACAAGCGAATGAGAATCAAAATTAAGGAAATATGCTTCAAAACGAAGGAAACGTTGATCATAACATGCGAATGAGAATCAAAATGAAGTAATTTGCATCGAAACGAAGGAAATGTAGATCAAAAAAAGTGAATGAGCATCAAAATGATGGAAATATGCATCGAAACGAAGAAAATGTTGATCATAACAAGCGAATGAGCATCAAAATGAAGGAAATATGCATCGGAAAGAAGGAAATGTTGATCGTAATGACAAAATGAGCAACAAAATTAAGGAAATATGCATCAAAATGTAGGAAATGTTGATCATAACAAATGAATAAGCATCAAAATGAAGGAAATGTGCGTCGAAACGAAGGGAATGTTGATCATAACAAGCGAATGAACATCAAAATGAAGGAAATATGCATCGAAGCGAGGAAAATATTGATAATAACAAGAGAATGAGGACAAAATGAAGGAATATGTTTCGAAACAAAGGAAATGTTGATCATATCGAGTGAATGGGCATCAAAATGAAAGAAATATGCATCGAAACGAAGGAAATGTTCATCATAACATGCGTATGAACATCAAAATAAAGGAATATTCATCAAAACGATAGAAATGAGGATCATAACATGCGAATGTGCGTCAAAATAAAGAAATATGCATCGTAATGAAGGAAATGTTGATCATATAACAAGCAAATGAGAATCAAAATGAAGGAATATGCATCGAAAGGAAGGAAATGTTGATTATAATAAGCGATTGAGATTCAAAATTAAGGGAACATGCATCGAAATGAAGGAAAAATTGATCATAAAAGGCGAATGAGCATCAAAATGAAGGAAATATGCATCGAATCGCAGGAAATGTTGATAATAACAAGCGAATGAGGATCAAAATGAAGGTATATGTATCGAAACGAAGGAAATATTTATCATATCAAGCGAATGGGCATCAAAATGAAGGAAATATGCATCGAAGCGAAGGAAATATTTATAATAACAAGCGAATGAGGACAAAATGAAGGAATATGTATCGAATCAAAGGAAATGTTGATCATATCGAGCGAATGGGCATTAAAATGAAAGAAATATGCATCGAAACGAAGGAAATGTTGATCATAACATGCATATGAACATCAAAATGAAGGAATATGCATCGAAATGAAGGAAATAGGGATCATAACAAGCGAATGTGCATCAAAATGAAGAAATATACATCCTAATGAAGGAAATGTTGATCATATAACAAGCAAATGATAATCAAAATGAAGGAATATGCATCAAAAGGAAGGAAATGTTGATCATAACAAGCGATTGAGCATCAAAATTAAGGGAATATGCATCGAAACGAAGGAAAAGTTGATCATAAAAGGCAAATGAGCATCAAAATGAAGGAAATATGCATCGAAGCGAAGGAAATATTGATAATAACAAGCGAATGAGGATCAAAATGGAGGAATATGTATCGAAACAAAGGAAATATTGATCATATCTAGGGAATGGGCATCAAAATGAAGGAAATATGCATCGAAGCGAAGGAAATGTTGATAATAACAAGCGAATGGGCATCAAAATGAAGGAATACGCATCGAAACGAAGGAAATGGTGATCATAACATGCGAATGTTCATCAAAATGAAGAAATATGCATCGTAATGAAGGAAATGTTGATCATAACAAACAAATGATAATCAAAATGAAGGGAATATGCATCAAAATGAAGGATAATAACAAGCGAATGAGGACAAAATGAAAGAATATGTATCGAAACGAAGGAAATGTTGATCATATCGAGCGAATGGGCATCAAAATTAAAGAAATAAGCATCGAAATGAAGGAAATGTTGATCATAACATGCGTATGAACATCAAAATGAAGGAATATGCATCGAAACGAAGGAAATGGTGATCATAACATGCGAATGTGCATCAAAATGAAGAAATATGCATCGTAATGAAGGAAATATTGATCATAACAAACAAATGAAAATCAAAATGATGGAATATGCATCGAAAGGAAGGAAATGTTGATCATAACAAGCGATTGAGCATCAAAATTGAGGGAATATGCATCAAAAGGAAGGAAAAGTTTATCATAAAAGCTGAATGAGCATCAAAAGGAAGGAATATGCATCGAAACGAAGGAAATGTTGACAATAAACAGCGTATGGATATCAAAATGAAGGAAATATGTTGGTAAATGAAGGAATGAACAAAGTAAATATGAATGAACATTAAAATGAAGGAATTAGAATCGAAACGAAGTAAATGTTTGTCATAACATGCGAATGGGCATCAAAATGAAGGAAATATGTATCGAAACGAAGTAAATGTTGGTTATATCATGCGAATGAGCATCAAAATGAAGGAATATGCATCATAACTTGATCATATAACAAGCGAATGAGCATCAAAATAAAGGAAATATGTGTTATAACGAAAGAAATATTGATCATAACAAATGAATGAGCATCAAAATGAAGGAAATATGCATCGAAACGAAGGAAATGTTAATCATAACATGCGAATGAGCATCAAAATAAAGTAAATATGCATCGAAACGAATGAAATATTGATCATAACAAGCCAATGAGCATCAAAATAAAGGAATATGCATCGAAACAAAGTAAACATTGATCATAACAAGCGAATGAGCATAAAAATGAAGGAAATATGCATCGAAACAAAGAAAATTTTGATCATAACAAGCGAATGAGCATCAAAATGAAGGAATATGCATCGAAGCGATGGAAATGTTGATAATAACAAGCGAATGAGGACAAAATGAAGGAATATGTATCGAAACGAAGGAAATGTTGAACATATCGAGCGAATGGGCATCAAAATGAAAGAATATGCATCGAAACGAAGGAAATGTTGATCATAACATGCGTATGAACATCAAAATTAAAGAATATGCATCTAAACGAAGGAAATGGTGACCATAAAATGCGAATGTGCATCAAAATGAAGAAATATGCATCGTAATGAAGGAAACGTTGATCATAACAAACAAATGAGAATCAAAATGAAGGAATATGCAACGAAAGGAAGGAAATATTGATCATAACAAACGATTGAGCATCAAAATTAAGGGAATACGCATCAAAATGAAGGAAAAGTTTGTCATAAAAGGAAAATGAGCATCAAAATGAAGGAATATGCATAGAAACGAAGGAAATGTTGATAATAAAAAGCGAATGAACATTAAAATGAAGGAATATGAATCAAAACAAAGTAAATGTTTGTCATAACAAGCGAATGGGCTTCAAAATGATGGAAATATGTATCGAAACGAAGTAAATGTTGGTTATAACATGCGAATGAGCATCAAAATGAAGGAATATGCATCAAAACTTGATCATATAACAAGTGAATGAGCATCAAAATGAAGGAAATATGTGTCATAACGAAAGAAATATTGATCATAACAAACGAATGAGCATCAAAATGAAGGAAATATGCATCGAAACGAATGAAATGTTGATCATAACATGCGAATGAGCATCAAAAATAAAGGAAATATGCATCGAAACGAAGGAAATGTTGATCATAACAAGCCAATGAGCATCAAAATAAAGGAATATGCATCGAAACGAAGTAAACGCTGATCATAACAAGCGAATGAGCATAAAAATGAAGGAAATATGCATCGAAATGAAGAAAATGTTGATCATAACATGCGATGAGCATCAAAATGAAGGAATATGCATCGAAACAAAGGAAATGTTGATCATAACAAACGAATGAGCATTAAAATGGAGGAATATGTATCGAAACGAAGGAAATGTTTATTATAACAATGGAATGGGCATCAAAATGAAGGAAATACGAATCGAAACGAAGGAAATGTTGATCTTAACATACAAATAAGCATCAAAATGAAGGAATATGCATCGAAACGAAGGAAATGTTGATCATAACAAGCGAATGAGCATTAAAATGAAGGAATATGTATCGAAACGAAGGAAATATTGATCATAACAAGCGAATGAGCATTAAAATCAAGTAAATATGCATCGAAACTAAGGAAATGTTGATCATAACAAGTGAATGGGCATCAAAATGAGGGAATATGCATCGAAATGAAGGAAATGTTGATCATATAACAAGCGAATGAGAATCAAAATGAAGGAAATATGCTTCAAAACGAAGAAAATGTTGATCATAACATGCAAATGAGAATCAAAATGAAATAATTTGCATCGAAACGAAGGAAATGTAGATCAAAACAAGCGAATGAGCATCAAAATGAAGGAAATATGCATCGAAACAAAGAAAATGTTGATCATAACAAGCGAATGAGCATCAAAATGAAGGAAATATGCATCGAAACGAAGGAAATGTTGATCGTAATGAGAAAATGAGCATCAAAATGAAGGAAATATGCATCAAAATATAGGAAATGTTGATCATAACAAATGAATGAGCATCAAAATGAAGGAAATGTGCGTCAAAACGAAGGGAATGTTGATCATAACAAGCGAATGAACATCAAAATGAGGGAAATATGCATCGAAGTGAGGAAAATGTTGATAATAACAAGAGAATGAGGACAAAATAAAGGAATATATATCGAAACAAAGGAAATGTTGATCATATCGAGTGATTGGGCATCAAAATGAAAGAAATATGCATCGAAACGAAGGAAATGTTGATCATAACATGCGTATGAACATCAAAATGAGGGAATATTCATCGAAACGAAATAAATGAGGATCATAACATGCGAATGTGCGTCAAAATAAAGAAATATGCATCGTAATGAAGGAAATGTTGATCATATAACAAGCAAATGAGAATCAAAATGAAGGAATATGCATCGAAAGGAAGGAAATGTTGATCGTAATAAGCGATTGAGATTCAAAATTAAGGGAACATGCATCGAAACGAAGGAAAAGTTTATCATAAAAGGCGAATGAGCATCAAAATGAAGGAAATATGCATCGAAGCGAAGGAAATGTTGATAATAACAAGCGAATGAGGATCAAAATGAAGGTATATGTATCGAAACGAAGGAAATATTGATCATATCAAGCGAATGGGCATCAAAATGAAGGAAATATGCATCGAAGCGAAGGAAATATTTATAATAACAAGCGAATGAGGACAAAATGAAGGAATATGTATCGAAACGAAGGAAATGTTGATCATATCGAGCGAATGGGCATTAAAATGAAAGAAATATGCATCGAAACGAAGGAAATGTTGATCATAACATGCATATGAACATCAAAATGAAGGAATATGCATCGAAATGAAGGAAATAAGGATCATAACAAGCGAATGTGCATCAAAATGAAGAAATATACATCCTAATGAAGGAAATGTTGATCATATAACAAGCAAATGATAATCAAAATGAAGGAATATGCATCAAAAGGAAGGAAATGTTGATCATAACAAGCGATTGAGCATCAAAATTAAGGGAATATGCATCGAAACGAAGGAAAAGTTGATCATAAAAGGCAAATGAGCATCAAAATGAAGGAAATATGCATCGAAGCGAAGGAAATATTGATAATAACAAGCGAATGAGGATCAAAATGGAGGAATATGTATCGAAACGAAGGAAATAATGATCATATCTAGGGAATGGGCATCAAAATGAAGGAAATATGCATCGAAGCGAAGGAAATATTGATAATAACAAGCGAATGGGCATCAAAATGAAGGAAATATGCATCGAAATGAAGGAAATTTGATCATAAAATGCAAATGAGCATCAAAATGAAGGAATATGCATCAAAACGAATGAAATGTTGATCATAACAAGCGAATGAGCATCAAAATGAAGGAAATATGCATCGAAACGAAGGAAATGTTGTTTATAACACGCGAATAATCATCAAAATGAAGGAATATGCATCGAAACGAAGGAAATGTTGACCATAAAACAAGCGAATGAGAATCAAAATGAAGGATATATGCTTCGAAATGAAGGAAACATAGATAATAACATGCGAATGAGAATCAAGATGAAGGAATTTGCATCGAAACGAAGGAAATGTTGATCATAACACGTGAATGAGCATCAAAATGAAGGAATATGCGTCGAAATAAAGGAAATGTTGATCATATAACAAGCGAATGAGAATCAAAATGAAGGAAATATGCTTCGAAACGAAAAAAACGTTGATCATAACATGCGAATGAGAATCAAAATGAAGTAATTTGCATCGAAACGAAGGAAATGTTGATCATAACAAGCGAATAAGCATCAAAATGAAGGAAATATGCATCGAAACGAAGAAAATGTTGATCATTACAAGCGAATGAGCATCAAAAGGAAGGAAATATGCATCAAAACGAAGGAAATGTTGATCGTAATGAGAAAATGAGCATCAAAATGAAGGAAACATGCATCGAAACGAAGGAAATATTGATCATAACAAACGAATGAGCATCAAAATGAATGAAATGTGCGTCAAATCAAAGGGAATGTTGATCATAACAAGCAAAGAGCATCAAAATGAAGGAAATATGCATCGAAGTGAAGGAAATGTTGATAATAACAAGCGAATGAGGACAAAATGAAGGAATATGTATCAAAACGAAGGAAATGTTGATCATATCGAGCGAATGGGCATTAAAATGAAAGAAATATGCATCGAAACGAAGGTAATGTCGATCATAACATACGTATGAACATCAAAATGAAGGAATATGCATCGAAACTAAGGAAATGTTGATCATAACATGCGAATGTGCATAAAAATGAAGAAATATGCATCGTAATGATTGAAATGTTGATCATATAAGAAGCAAATGAGAATCAAAATGAAGGAATATGCATCGAAAGGAAGGAAATGTTGATCATAACAAGCGATTGAGCATCAAAATTAAGGGAATATGCATCGAAACGAAGGAAAAGTTGATCATAAAAGGCGAATGAACATCAAAATGAAGGAAATATGCATCGAAGCGAAGGAAATATTGATAATAACAAGCGAATGAGGATCAAAATGGAGGAATATGTATCGAAACGAAGGAAATATTGATCATATCAAGCGAATGGGCATCAAAATGAAGGAAATATGCATCGAAGCGAAGGAAATGTTGATAATAACAAGCGAATGGGCATCAAAATGAAGGAAATATGCATCAAAACGAATGAAATGTTGATCATAAAATGCGAATGAGCATCAAAATGAAGGAATATGCATCGAAACGAATGAAATGTTGATCACAACAAGCGAATGAGCATCAAAATGAAGGAAATATGCATCGAAACGAAGGAAATGTTGATTATAACACGCGAATAAGCATCAAAATGAAGGAATATGCATCGAAACGAAGGAAATGTTGATCATAAAACAAGCGAATGAGAATCAAAATGAAGGAAATATGCTTCGAAACGAAGGAAACATATATAATAACACGCGAATGAGAATAAAGATGAAGGAATTTGCATCGAAACGAAGGAATGTTGATCATAACACGTGAATGAGCATAAAATGAAGGAATATGCGTCGAAATAAAGGAAATGTTGATCATATAACAAGCGAATGAGAATCAAAATGAAGGAAATATTCTCCGAAACGAAGGAAACGTTGATCATAACATGCGAATGAGAATCAAAATGAAGTAATTTGCATCAAAACGAAGGAAATGTTGATCATAACAAGTGAATGAGCATCAAAATGAAGGAAATATGCATTAAAACGAAGAAAATGTTGATCATAACAAGCGAATGAGCATCAAAATGAAGGAAATATGCATCGAAACGAAGGAAATGTTGATCGTAATGAGAAAATGAGCATCAAAATGAAGGAAACATGCATCGAAACGAAGGAAATGTTGATCATAACAAACGAATGATCATCAAAATGAATGAAATGTGCGTCGAAACAAAGGGAATGTTGATCATAACAAGCGAAGAGCATCAAAATGAAGGAAATATGCATCGAAGTGAAGGAAATGTTTATCATAACAAGCGAATGAGCATCAAAATGACGGAAATATGCATCGAAGCGAAGGAAATGTTGATCATAACAAGCCAATGAGTATCAAAATGAAGGAATATGTATCGAAACAAAGAAAATGTTGATCATAACATGCGAAAGAGCATCAAAATTAAGGAATATGCATTGAAACAAAGGAAATGTTGACATAACAAACGAATGAGGATCAAAATGAAGGAAAAAATGATCATAACAAGCGAATGAGCATCAAAATGAAGGAAATATGCATTAAAACGAAAGAAATGTTAATCATAACATACGAATGAGCATCAAAATGAAGGAATATGCATCGAAATGAAGGAAATGTTGATCATAACAAGCGAATGAGTGTTAAAATGAAGGAATATGTATCAAAACGAAGGAAATGTTGATCATAACAAGCGAATGAGCATCAAAATGAAGGAAATATGCATCGAAACAAAGGAAATGTTGATCATAACACGCGAATGAGCATCAAAATGAAGGAATATGCATCGAAACGAAGGAAATATTGATCATAAAACAAGCGAATGAGAATCAAAATTAAGGAAATATACTTCGAAACGAAGGAAACGTTGGAGAATGAGAATCAAAACGAAGGAATTTGCACTGAAATGAAGGAAATGTTGATCATAACAACTGAATGAGTATCAAAATTAAGGAAATATGCATCAAAACGAATAAAATATTGATCATAACAAGCGAATGAGCATAAAAATGAAGGAAACAAGCATCGAAACGAAGGAAATGTTGATCATAACAAGCGAATGAGCATCAAAATGAAGGAAATGTTGATCATAACAAGCGAATGAGCATCAAAATGAAGGAAATATGCATCGAAGTGAAGGAAATGTTGATAATAACAAGCGAATGAGGACAAAATGAAGGAATATGTATCGAACAAAAATGTTGATCATATCGAGCGAATGGGCATCAAAATGAAAGAAATCTCCATCGAAACGAAGGAAATGTTGATCATAACATGTGTATGAACATCAAAATGAAGGAATATGCATCGAAACGAAGGAAATGGGGATCATAACATGCGAATGTGCATCAAAATGAAGAAATATACATCGTAATGAAGGAAATGTTGATCATATAACAAGCAAATGAGAATCAAAATGAAGGAATATGCATCGAAAAGAAGGAAATGTTGATCATAACAAGCGATTGAGCATCAAAATTAAGGGAATATGCATCGAAACGAAGGAAAAGTTGATCAAAAGAGGCGAATGAGCATCAAAATAAAGGAAATATGCATCGAAGCGAAGGAAATGTTGATCATAACACGTGAATGAGCATAAAATGAAGGAATATGCGTCGAAATAAAGGAAATGTTGATCATATAACAAGCGAATGAGAATCAAAATGAAGGAAATATGCTTCAAAACGAAGGAAACGTTGATCATAACATACGAATGAGAATCAAAATGAAGTAATTTGCATCGAAACGAAGGAAATGTTGATCATAACAAGTGAATGAGCATCAAAATGAAGGAAATATGCATCGAAACGAAGAAAATGTTGATCATAACAAGCGAATGAGCATCAAAAGGAAGGAAATATGCATCAAAACGAAGGAAATGTTGATCGTAATGAGAAAATGAGCATCAAAACGAAGGAAATGTTGATCATAACAAACGAATGAGCATCAAAATGAATGAAATGTGCGTCGAATCAAAGGGAATGTTGATCATAACAAGCGAAGAGCATCAAAATGAAGGAAATATGCATCGAAGTGAAGGAAATGTTGATAATAACAAGCGAATGAGGACAAAATGAAGGAATATGTGTCGAAATGAAGGAAATATTGATCATATCGAGCGAATCGGCATTAAAATGAAAGAAATATGCATCGAAACGAAGTTAATGTCAATCATAACATACGTATGAACATCAAAATGAAGGAATATGCATCGAAACTAAAGAAATGGGGATCATAACATGCGAATGTGCATCAAAATGAAAAAATATGCATCGTAATGAAGGAAATGTTGATCATATAACAAGCAAATGAGAATCAAAATGAAGGAATATGCATCGAAAGGAAGGAAATGTTGATCATAACAAGCGATTGAGCATCAAAATTAAGGGAATATGCATCGAAACGAAGGAAAAGTTGATCATAAAAGGCGAATGAGCATCAAAATGAAGGAAATATGCATCGAAGCGAAGGAAATATTGATAATAAAAAGCGAATTAGGATCAAAATGGAGGAATATGTATCGAAACGAAGGAAATATTGATCATATCAAGTGAATGGGCATCAAAATGAAGGAAATATGCATCGAAGCGAAGGAAATGTTGATAATAACAAGCGAATGGGCATCAAAATGAAGGAAATATGCATCGAAACGAAAGAAATGTTGATCATAAAATGCGAATGAGCATCAAAATGAAGGAATATGCATCAAAACGAATGAAATGTTGATCATAACAAGCGAATGAGCATCAAAATGAAGGAAATATGCATCGAAACGAAGGAAATGTTGATTATAACACGCGAATAAGCATCAAAATGAAGGAATATGCATCGAAACGAAGGAAATGTTGATCATAAAACAAGCGAATGAGAATCAAAATGAAGGAAATATGCTTCGAAACGAAGGAAACATAGATAATAACATGCGAATGAGAATCAAGATGAAGGAATTTGCATCGAAACAAAGGAATGTTGATCATAACACGTGAATGAGCATAAAATGAAGGAATATGCGTCGAAATAAAGGAAATGTTGATCATATAACAAGTGAATGAGAATCAAAATGAAGGAAATATGCTTCGAAACGAAGGAAACGTTGATCTTAACATGCGAATGAGAATCAAAATGAAGTAATTTGCATCAAAATGAAGGAAATATTGATCATAACAAGCGAATGAGCATCAAAATGAAGGAAATATGCATCGAAACGAAGAAAATGTTGATCATAACAAGCGAATGAGCATCAAAATGAAGGAAATATGCATCGAAACGAAGGAAAAGTTGATCGTAATGAGAAAATGAGCATCAAAATGAAGGAAACATGCATCGAAACGAAGGAAGTGTTGATCATAACAAACGAATGATCATCAAAATGAATGAAATGTGCGTCGAAACAAAGGGAATGTTGATCATAACAAGCGAAGAGCATCAAAATGAAGGAAATATGCATCGAAGTGAAGGAAATGTTGATAATAACAAGCGAATGAGAACAAAATGAAGGAATATGTATCGAAACGAAGGAAATATTGATCATATCGAGCGAATGGGCATCAAAATGAAAGAAATATGCATCGAAACCAAGGTAATGTCGATCAAAAAATACGTACGAACATCAAAATTAAGGAATATGCATCGAAATTAAGGAAATGGGGATAATAACATGCGAATGTGCATCAAAATTAAGAAATATGCATCGTAATGAAGAAAATGTTGGTCATATAACAAGTAAATGAGAATCAAAATGAAGGAATATGCATCGAAAGGAAGGAAATGTTGATCATAACAAGCGATTGAGCATCAAAATTAAGGGAATATGCATCGAAACGAAGGAAAAGTTGATCATAAAAGGGGAATGAGCATCAAAATGAAGGAAATATGCATCAAAGCGAAGGAAATATTGATAATAACAAGCGATGAGGATCAAAATGGAGGAATATGTACCGAAATGAAGGAAATATTGATCATATCAAGCGAATGGGCATCAAAATGAAGCAAATATGCATCGAAGCGATGGAAATGTTGATAATAACCAGCGAATGGGCATCAAAATGAAGGAAATATGCATCGAAACGAAGGAAAAGTTGATCATAACATGCGAATGAGCATCAAAATGAAGGAATATGCATCGAAACGAATGAAATGTTGATCATAACAAGCGAATGAGCATCAAAATGAAAGAAAATGCTTCGAAACGAAGGAAATGTTGATCATAACACGCGAATGAGCATCAAAATGAAGGAATATGCATCGAAACGAAGGAAATGTTGATCATAAAATAAGCGAATGAGAATCAAAATGAAGGAAATATGCTTCGAAACGAAGGAAACATTGATAATAACATGCGAATGAGAATAAAAATAAAGGAATTTGCATCGAAACGAAGGAAATATTGATCATTAGAAGCGAATGAGCATCAAAATTAAGGAAATATTCATCGAAACGAAGAAAATATTGATCATAACAAGCGAATGAGCATCAAAATGAAGGAAACATGCATCGATACGAAGGAAATGTTGATCATAACAAGCGAATGAGCATCAAAATGAAGGAAATGTGCGCCGAAATGAAGGAAATGTTGATCATAAGCAGCGAATGAGCATCAAAATGATGGAAATATGCATCGAAGCGAAGGAAATGTAGATAATAACGAGCGAATGAGGACAAAATGAAGGAATATGTATCGAAACGAAGGAAATGTTGATCATAACAAGAGAATGAGCATCTAAATGAAGGAAATATGCATTGAAACGAAGGAAATGTTGATCATATCAAGCGAATGGGCATCAAAATAAAGGAAATATGCATCGAAGCGAAGGAAATGTTGATAATAACAAGCGAAGAGGATCAAAATGAAGGAATATTTATCGAAACGATGATCATATAAAGCGATTGAGCATCAAAATGAAGGAAATATGCATCGTAATGAAGGGAATGTTGATCATATAACAAGCAAATGAGAATCAAAATGAAGGAATACGCATCGAAAGGAAGGAAATGTTGATCATAAAAGGCAAATGAACATCAAAATGAAGGAAATATGCATCGAAGCGAAGGAAATGTTGATAATAACAAGCGAATGAGGATCAAAATAAAGGAATATGTATCGAAGCGATGATCATATAAAGCGATTGAGCATCAAAATGAAGGAAATATGCATCGTAATGAAGGGAATGTTGATCATATAACAAGCAAATGAGAATCAAAATGAAGGAATACACATCGAAAGGAAGGAAATGTTGATCATAAAAGGCAAATGAGCATCAAAATGAAGGAAATATGCATCGAAGCGAAGGAAATTTTGATAATAACAAGCGAATGAGGATCAAAATAAAGGAATATGTATCGAAACGAAGGAAATATTGATCATATCAAGCGAATGGGCATCAAAATGAAGGAAATATGCATCGAAGCGAAGGAAATGTTGATAATAACAAGCGAATGGGCATCAAAATGAAGGAAACGTTGATCATAACATGCGAATGAGCATCAAAATGAAGGAATATGCATCGAAACGAATGAAGTGTTGATCATAACAAGCGAATGAACATCAAAATGATGAAAATATGCATCGAAACGAAGAAAATGTTGATTATAACACGCGAATGAGCATCAAAATGAAGGAATATGCATCGAAACGAAGGAAATGTTGATCATAAAACGAGTGAATGAGCATCAAAATTAAGGAAATATGTTTCGAAACGAAGGAAACGTTGATAATAACATGCAAATGAGAATCAAAATGAAGGAAACATGCATAAAAATGAAGGAAATATTGATCATAACAAGCGAATGAGCATCAAAATGAAATGTGCGTCGAAATGAAGGAAATGTTGATCATAACAAGCGAATGACCATCAAAATGAAGGAAATATGCATCGAAGCGAAGGAAATGTTGATCATAACAAGCCAATGAGTATCAAAATGAAGGAATATGCATCGAAACGAAGAAAATGTTGATCATAACATGCGAATGAGCATCAAAATGAAGGAATATGCATCGAAACAAAGGAAATGTTGACATAACAAACGAATGAGGATCAAAATGAAGGAAATGATGATCATAACAAGCGAATGAGCATCAAAATGAAGGAAATATGCATTAAAACGAAAGAAATGTTAATCTAACATACGAATGAAATAGGCATCGAAACAAAGGAAATGTTGATCATAACAAGCGAATGAGCGTTAAAATGAAGGAATATGTATCAAAACGAAGGAAATGTTGATCATAACAAGCGAATGAGCGTTAAAATGAAGGAATATGCATCGAAACGAAGGAAATGGGGATCATAATATGCGAATGTGCATCAAAATGAAGAAATATATATCGTAATGAAGGAAATGTTGATCATATAACAAGCAAATGAGAATCAAAATGAAGGAATATGCATCGAAAAGAAGGAAATGTTGATCATAACAAGCGATTGAGCATCAAAATTAAGTGAATATGCATCGAAACAAAGGAAAAATTGATCAAAAGAGGCGAATGTGCATCAAAATGAAGGAAATATGCATCGAAGCGAAGGAAATGTTGATAATAACAAGCGAATGAGGATCAAAATGATGGAATATGTATCGAAACGAAGGAAATATTGATCATATCAAGCGAATGGCCATCAAAACGAAGGAAATATGCATCGAAGCAATTTAAATGTTGATAATAACAAGCGAATGGGCATCAAAATGAAGGAAATATGCATTGAAATGAAGGAAATGTTGATCATAACATATGAATGAGCATGAAAATGAAGGAATATGCATCGAAACGAGTGAAATGTTGATCATAACAAGCGAATGAGCATCAAAATGAAGTAAATATGCATCGAATCGAAGGAAATGTTGATTATAACACGTGAATAAGCATCAAAATGAAGGAATATGCATCGAAACAAAGGAAATGTTGATCATAAAACAAGCGAATGAAAATCAAAATGAAGGAAATATGCTTCGAAACGAAGGAAACGTTGATAATAACATGCGAATGAGAATCAAAATGAAGGAATTTGCATCGAAACGAAGGAAATGTTGATTATAACACGTGAATGAGCATCAAAATGAAGGAATATGCATCGAAATGAAGGAATTGTTGATCATATAACAAGCGAATGAGAATCAAAATGAAGGAAATATGCTTCAAAACGAAGGAAACGTTGATCATAACATGCGAATGAACATCAAAATGAAGGAAATATGCATCGAAACGAAAAAAATGTTGATCATAACAAGCGAATGAGCATCAAAATGAACGAAATATGCATCGAAACGAAGGAAATGTTGATCGTAATGAGAAAATGAGCATCAAAATGAAGGAAACATGCATCGAAACGAAGGAAATGTTGATCATAACAAATGAATGAGCATCAAAATGAAGGAAATGTGCGTCGAAACGAAGGGAATGTTGATCATAACAAGCGAATGAGCATCAAAATGAAGGAAATATGCATCGAAGCTAAGGAAATGTTGATAATAACAAGCGAATGAGGACAAACTGAAGGAATATGTATCGAAACGAAGGAAATGTTGATCATATCGAGCGAATGGGCATCAAAATGATAGAAATATGCATCGAAACGAAGGAAATGTTGATCATAACATGCATATGAACATCAAAATGAAGGAATATGCATTTAAACGAAAGAAATGAGGATCATAACATGTATATGTGCATCAAAATAAAGAAATGTGCATCGTAATGAAGGGAATGTTGATCATATAACAAGCAAATGAGAATCAAAATGAAGGAATATGCATCGAAAGGAAGGAAATGTTGATCATAACAAGCGATTGAACATCAAAATTAAGGGAATATGCATCGAAATGAAGGAAAAGTTGATCATAAAAGGCGAATGAGCATCATCTATCGAAACGAAGGAAATATCGATCATATCAAGAGAATGGGCATCAAAATGAAGGAAATATGCATCGAAGCGAAGGAAATGTTGATAATAACAAGTGAATGGGCATCAAAATGAAGGAAACGTTGATCATAACATACGAATGAGCATCAAAATAAAGGAATATGCATCGAAACGAATGAAATGTTGATCATAACAAGTGAATGAACATCAAAATGATAGAAATATGCATAGAAACGAAGGAAATGTTGATTATAACACGTGAGTGAGCATCAAAATGAAGGAATATGCATCGAAACGAAGGAAATGTTGATCATAAAACAAGTGAATGAGCATCAAAATTAAGGAAATATGCTTCGAAATGAAGGAAACATTGATAATAACATGCGAATAAGAATCAAAATGAAGGAAACATGCATCGAAACGAAGGAAATGTTGATCATAACAAGCGAATGAGCATCAAAATGAAGGAAATGTGAGTCGAAATGAAGGAAATGTGCGCCGAAATGAAGGAAATGTTGATCATAACAAGCGAATGAGCATCAAAATGAGGGAAATATTCATCGAAGCGAAGGAAATGTTGATAATAACAAGCGAATGAGGATCAAAATCAAGGAATATGTATCAAAACGAAGGAAATGTTGATCATATCAAGCGAATGGGGATCAAAATGAAAGAAATATGCATTGAAACGAAGGAAATGTAGATCATAACATGCGTATGAACATCAAAATGAAGGAATATGCAACGAAATGAAGGAAATGGTGATCACAACAAGCGATTGAGCATAAAATGCGAATGAGCATCAAAATAAAGGAATATGCATCGAAACAAAGGAAATGTTGATAATAACAAGCGAATGAACATCAAAATGAAGGACATGTTGATCATAACAAGCGAATGAGCATCAAAATGAAGGAAATATGCATCGAAGTGAAGGAAATGTTGATAATAACAAGCGAATGAGGACAAAATGAAGGAATATGTATCGAAACAAAATGTTGATCATATCGAGCGAATGGGCATCAAAATGAAAGAAATCTGCATCGAAACGAAGGAAATGTTGATCATAACATGTGTATGAACATCAAAATGAAGGAATATGCATCGAAACGAAGGAAATGGGGATCATAATATGCGAATGTGCATCAAAATGAAGAAATATACATCGTAATGAAGGAAATCTTGATCATATAACAAGCAAATGAGAATCAAAATGAAGTAATATGCATCGAAAAGAAGGAAATGTTGATCATAACAAGCGATTGAGCATCAAAATTAAGGGAATATGCATCGAAACGAAGGAAAAGTTGATCAAAAGAGGCGAATGAGCATCAAAATGAAGGAAATATGCATCGAATCGAAGGAAATGTTGATAATAACAAGCGAATGAGGATCAAAATGATGGAATATGTATCGAAACGAAGGAAATATTGATCATATCAAGCGAATGGCCATCAAAACGAAGGAAATATGCATCGAAGCAATTTAAATGTTGATAATAACAAGCGAATGTGCATCAAAATGAAGGAAATATGCATTGAAATGAAGGAAATGTTGATCATAACATATGAATGAGCATGAAAATGAAGGAATATGCATCGAAACGAGTGAAATGATGATCATAACAAGCGAATGAGCATCAAAATGAAGTAAATATGCATCGAAACGAAGGAAATGTTGATTATAACACACGAATAAGCATCAAAATGAAGGAATATGCATCGAAACAAAGGAAATGTTGATCATAAAACAAGCGAATGAAAACCAAAATGAAGGAAATATGCTTCGAAACGAAGGAAACGTTGATAATAACATGCGAATGAGAATCAAAATGAAGGAATTTGCATCGAAACGAAGGAAATGTTGATTATAACACGTGAATGAGCATCAAAATGAAGGAATATGCATCGAAATGAAGGAATTGTTGATCATATAACAAGCGAATGAGAATCAAAATGAAGGAAATATGCTTCGAAACGAAGGAAACGTTGATCATAACATGCGAATGAGAATCAAAATGAATTAATTTGCATCGAAACGAAAGAAATGTTGCTCATAACAAGCGAATGAACATCAAAATGAAGGAAATATACATCGAAACGAAGAAAATGCTGATCATAACAAGCGAATGAGCATCAAAATGAACGAAATATGCATCAAAACGAAGGAAATGTTGATCGTAATGAGAAAATGAGCATCAAAATGAAGGAAACATGCATCGAAACGAAGGAAATGTTGATCATAACAAACGAATGAGCATCAAAATGAAGGAAATGTACATCGAAACGAAGGGAATGTTGATCATAACAAGCGAATGAGCATCAAAATGAAGGAAATATGCATCCAAGCTAAGGAAATGTTGATAATAACAAGCGAATGAGGACAAACTGAAGGAATATGTATCGAAACGAAGGAAATATTGATCATATCGAGCGAATGGGCATCAAAATGATAGAAATATGCATCGAAACTAAGGAAATGTTGATCATAACATGCATATGAACATCAAAATGAAGGAATATGCATCGAAACGAAAGAAATGAGGATCATAACATGCAAATGTGCATCAAAATAAAGAAATGTGCATCGTAATGAAGGGAATGTTGATCATATAACAAGCAAATGAGAATCAAAATGAAGGAATATGCATCGAAAGGAAGGAAATGTTGATCATAACAAGCGATTGAACATCAAAATTAAGGGAATATGCATCGAAATGAAGGAAAAGTTGATCATAAAAGGCGAATGAGCATCATCTATCGAAACGAAGGAAATATCGATCATATCAAGAGAATGGGCATCAAAATGAAGGAAATATGCATCGAAGCGAAGGAAATGTTGATAATAACAAGCGAATGGGCATCAAAATGAAGGAAACGTTGGTCATAACATACGAATAAGCATCAAAATGAAGGTATATGTATCGAAACGAATGAAATGTTGATCATAACAAGCGAATGAACATCAAAATGATAGAAATATGCATAGAAACGAAGGAAATGTTGATTGTAACACGTGAGTGAGCATCAAAATGAAGGAATATGCATCGAAACGAAGGAAATGTTGATCATAAAACAAGTGAATGAGCATCAAAATTAAGGAAATATGCTTCGAAATGAAGGAAACGTTGATAATAACATGCGAATGAGAATCAAAATGAAGGAAACATGCATAGAAACGAAGGAAATGTTGATCATAACAAGCGAATGAGCATCAAAATGAAGGAAATGTGAGTCGAAATGAAGGAAATGTTGATCATAACAAGCGAATGAGCATCAAAATGAGGGAAATATTCATCGAAGCGAAGGAAATGTTGATAATAACAAGCGAATGAGGATCAAAATCAAGGAATATGTATCAAAACGAAGGAAATGTTGATCATATCAAGCGAATGGGGATCAAAATGAAAGAAATATGCATTGAAACGAAGGAAATGTAGATCATAACATGCGTATGAACATCAAAATGAAGGAATATGCAACGAAATGAAGGAAATGGTGATCACAACAAGCGATTGAGCATAAAATGCGAATGAGCATCAAAATAAAGGAATATGCATCGAAACGAAGGAAATGTTGATAATAACAAGCGAATGAACATCAAAATGAAGGACATGTTGATCATAACAAGCGAATGAGCATCAAAATGAAGGAAATATGCATCGAAGTGAAGGAAATGTTGATAATAACAAGCGAATGAGGACAAAATGAAGGAATATGTATCGAAACAAAATGTTGATCATATCGAGCGAATGGGCATCAAAATGAAAGAAATCTGCATCGAAACGAAGGAAATGTTGATCATAACATGTGTATGAACATCAAAATGAAGGAATATGCATCGAAACGAAGGAAATGGGGATCATAATATGCGAATGTGCATCAAAATGAAGAAATATACATCGTAATGAAGGAAATCTTGATCATATAACAAGCAAATGAGAATCAAAATGAAGGAATATGCATCGAAAAGAAGGAAATGTTGATCATAACAAGCGATTGAGCATCAAAATTAAGGGAATATGCATCGAAACGAAGGAAAAGTTGATCAAAAGAGGCGAATGAGCATCAAAATGAAGGAAATATGCATCGAAGCGAAGGAAATGTTGATAATAACAAGCGAATGAGGATCAAAATGATGGAATATGTATCGAAACGAAGGAAATATTGATCATATCAAGCGAATGGCCATCAAAACGAAGGAAATATGCATCGAAGCAATTTAAATGTTGATAATAACAAGCGAATGTGCATCAAAATGAAGGAAATATGCATTGAAATGAAGGAAATGTTGATCATAACATATGAATGAGCATGAAAATGAAGGAATATGCATCGAAACGAGTGAAATGATGATCATAACAAGCGAATGAGCATCAAAATGAAGTAAATATGCATCGAAACGAAGGAAATGTTGATTATAACACGCGAATAAGCATCAAAATGAAGGAATATGCATCGAAACAAAGGAAATGTTGATCATAAAACAAGCGAATGAAAACCAAAATTAAGGAAATATGCTTCGAAACGAAGGAAACGTTGATAATAACATGCGAATGAGAATCAAAATGAAGGAATTTGCATCGAAACGAAGGAAATGTTGATTATAACACGTGAATGAGCATCAAAATGAAGGAATATGCATCGAAATGAAGGAATTGTTGATCATATAACAAGCGAATGAGAATCAAAATGAAGGAAATATGCTTCGAAACGAAGGAAACGTTGATCATAACATGCGAATGAGAATCAAAATGAATTAATTTGCATCGAAACGAAAGAAATGTTGCTCATAACAAGCGAATGAACATCAAAATGAAGGAAATATACATCGAAACGAAGAAAATGCTGATCATAACAAGCGAATGAGCATCAAAATGAACGAAATATGCATCAAAACGAAGGAAATGTTGATCGTAATGAGAAAATGAGCATCAAAATGAAGGAAACATGCATCGAAACGAAGGAAATGTTGATCATAACAAATGAATGAGCATCAAAATGAAGGAAATGTGCGTCGAAACGAAGGGAATGTTGATCATAACAAGCGAATGAGCATCAAAATGAAGGAAATATGCATCCAAGCTAAGGAAATGTTGATAATAACAAGCGAATGAGGACAAACTGAAGGAATATGTATCGAAACGAAGGAAATATTGATCATATCGAGCGAATGGGCATCAAAATGATAGAAATATGCATCGAAACTAAGGAAATGTTGATCATAACATGCATATGAACATCAAAATGAAGGAATATGCATCGAAACGAAAGAAATGAGGATCATAACATGCAAATGTGCATCAAAATAAAGAAATGTGCATCGTAATGAAGGGAATGTTGATCATATAACAAGCAAATGAGAATCAAAATGAAGGAATATGCATCGAAAGGAAGGAAATGTTGATCATAACAAGCGATTGAACATCAAAATTAAGGGAATATGCATCGAAATGAAGGAAAAATTGATCATAAAAGGCGAATGAGCATCATCTATCGAAACGAAGGAAATATCGATCATATCAAGAGAATGGGCATCAAAATGAAGGAAATATGCATCGAAGCGAAGGAAATGTTGATAATAACAAGCGAATGGGCATCAAAATGAAGGAAACGTTGGTCATAACATACGAATGAGCATCAAAATGAAGGTATATGTATCGAAACGAATGAAATGTTGATCATAACAAGCGAATGAACATCAAAATGATAGAAATATGCATAGAAACGAAGGAAATGTTGATTGTAACACGTGAGTGAGCATCAAAATGAAGGAATATGCATCGAAACGAAGGAAATGTTGATCATAAAACAAGTGAATGAGCATCAAAATTAAGGAAATATGCTTCGAAATGAAGGAAACGTTGATAATAACATGCGAATGAGAATCAAAATGAAGGAAACATGCATAGAAACGAAGGAAATGTTGATCATAACAAGCGAATGAGCATCAAAATGAAGGAAATGTGAGTCGAAATGAAGGAAATGTTGATCATAACAAGCGAATGAGCATCAAAATGAGGGAAATATTCATCGAAGCGAAGGAAATGTTGATAATAACAAGCGAATGAGGATCAAAATCAAGGAATATGTATCAAAACGAAGGAAATGTTGATCATATCAAGCGAATGGGCATCAAAATGAAAGAAATATGCATTGAAACGAAGGAAATGTAGATCATAACATGCGTATGAACATCAAAATGAAGGAATATGCATCGAAATGAAGGAAATGGTGATCACAACAAGCGATTGAGCATAAAATGCGAATGAGCATCAAAATAAAGGAATATGCATCGAAACGAAGGAAATGTTGATAATAACAAGCGAATGAACATCAAAATGAAGGACATGTTGATCATAACAAGCGAATGAGCATCAAAATGAAGGAAATATGCATCGAAGTGAAGGAAATGTTGATAATAACAAGCGAATGAGGACAAAATGAAGGAATATGTATCGAAACAAAATGTTGATCATATCGAGTGAATGGGCATCAAAATGAAAGAAATCTGCATCGAAACGAAGGAAATGTTGATCATAACATGTGTATGAACATCAAAATGAAGGAATATGCATCGAAACGAAGGAAATGGGGATCATAATATGCGAATGTGCATCAAAATGAAGAAATATACATCGTAATGAAGGAAATCTTGATCATATAACAAGCAAATGAGAATCAAAATGAAGGAATATGCATCGAAAAGAAGGAAATGTTGATCATAACAAGCGATTGAGCATCAAAATTAAGGGAATATGCACCGAAACGAAGGAAAAGTTGATCAAAAGAGGCGAATGAGCATCAAAATGAAGGAAATATGCATCGAAGCGAAGGAAATGTTGATAATAACAAGCGAATGAGGATCAAAATGATGGAATATGTATCGAAACGAAGGAAATATTGATCATATCAAGCGAATGGCCATCAAAACGAAGGAAATATGCATCGAAGCAATTTAAATGTTGATAATAACAAGCGAATGTGCATCAAAATGAAGGAAATATGCATTGAAATGAAGGAAATGTTGATCATAACATATGAATGAGCATGAAAATGAAGGAATATGCATCGAAACGAGTGAAATGATGATCATAACAAGCGAATGAGCATCAAAATGAAGTAAATATGCATCGAAACGAAGGAAATGTTGATTATAACACGCGAATAAGCATCAAAATGAAGGAAAATGCATCGAAACAAAGGAAATGTTGATCATAAAACAAGCGAATGAAAACCAAAATTAAGGAAATATGCTTCGAAACGAAGGAAACGTTGATAATAACATGCGAATGAGAATCAAAATGAAGGAATTTGCATCGAAACGAAGGAAATGTTGATTATAACACATGAATGAGCATCAAAATGAAGGAATATGCATTGAAATGAAGGAATTGTTGATCATATAACAAGCGAATGAGAATCAAAATGAAGGAAATATGCTTCGAAACGAAGGAAACGTTGATCATAACATGCGAATGAGAATCAAAATGAATTAATTTGCATCGAAACGAAAGAAATGTTGTTCATAACAAGCGAATGAACATCAAAATGAAGGAAATATGCATCGAAATGAAGAAAATGCTGATCATAACAAGCGAATGAGCATCAAAATGAACGAAATATGCATCAAAACGAAGGAAATGTTGATCGTAATGAGAAAATGAGCATCAAAATGAAGGAAACATGCATCGAAACGAAGGAAATGTTGATCATAACAAATGAATGAGCATCAAAATGAAGGAAATGTGCGTCGAAACGAAGGGAATGTTGATCATAACAAGCGAATGAGCATCAAAATGAAGGAAATATGCATCCAAGCTAAGGAAATGTTGATAATAACAAGCGAATGAGGACAAACTGAAGGAATATGTATCGAAACGAAGGAAATATTGATCATATCGAGCGAATGGGCATCAAAATGATAGAAATATGCATCGAAACGAAGGAAATGTTGATCATAACATGCATATGAACATCAAAATGAAGGAATATGCATCGAAACGAAAGAAATGAGGATCATAACATGCAAATGTGCATCAAAATAAAGAAATGTGCATCGTAATGAAGGGAATGTTGATCATATAACAAGCAAATGAGAATCAAAATGAAGGAATATGCATCGAAAGGAAGGAAATGTTGATCATAACAAGCGATTGAACATCAAAATTAAGGGAATATGCATCGAAATGAAGGAAAAGTTGATCATAAAAGGCGAATGAGCATCATCTATCGAAACGAAGGAAATATCGATCATATCAAGAGAATGGGCATCAAAATGAAGGAAATATGCATCGAAGCGAAGGAAATGTTGATAATAACAAGCGAATGGGCATCAAAATGAAGGAAACGTTGGTCATAACATACGAATGAGCATCAAAATGAAGGTATATGTATCGAAACGAATGAAATGTTGATCATAACAAGCGAATGAACATCAAAATGATAGAAATATGCATAGAAACGAAGGAAATGTTGATTGTAACACGTGAGTGAGCATCAAAATGAAGGAATATGCATCGAAACGAAGGAAATGTTGATCATAAAACAAGTGAATGAGCATCAAAATTAAGGAAATATGCTTCGAAATGAAGCAAACGTTGATAATAACATGCGAATGAGAATCAAAATGAAGGAAACATGCATAGAAACGAAGGAAATGTTGATCATAACAAGCGAATGAGCATCAAAATGAAGGAAATGTGAGTCGAAATGAAGGAAATGTGCGCTGAAATGAAGGAAATGTTGATCATAACAAGCGAATGAGCATCAAAATGAGGGAAATATTCATCGAAGCGAAGGAAATGTTGATAATAACAAGCGAATGAGGATCAAAATCAAGGAATATGTATCAAAACGAAGGAAATGTTGATCATATCAAGCGAATGGGCATCAAAATGAAAGAAATATGCATTGAAACGAAGGAAATGTAGATCATAACATGCGTATGAACATCAAAATGAAGGAATATGCATCGAAATGAAGGAAATGGTGATCACAACAAGCGATTGAGCATAAAATGCGAATGAGCATCAAAATAAAGGAATATGCATCGAAACGAAGGAAATGTTGATAATAACAAGCGAATGAACATCAAAATGAAGGACATGTTGATCATAACAAGCGAATGAGCATCAAAATGAAGGAAATATGCATCGAAGTGAAGGAAATGTTGATAATAACAAGCGAATGAGGAAAAAATGAAGGAATATGTATCGAAACAAAATGTTGATCATATCGAGCGAATGGGCATCAAAATGAAAGAAATCTGCATCGAAACGAAGGAAATGTTGATCATAACATGTGTATGAACATCAAAATGAAGGAATATGCATCGAAACGAAGGAAGTGGGGATCATAATATGCGAATGTGCATCAAAATGAAGAAATATACATCGTAATGAAGGAAATGTTGATCATATAACAAGCAAATGAGAATCAAAATGAAGGAATATGCATCGAAAAGAAGGAAATGTTGATCATAACAAGCGATTGAGCATCAAAATTAAGGGAATATGCATCGAAACGAAGGAAAAGTTGATCAAAAGAGGCGAATGAGCATCAAAATGAAGGAAATATGCATCGAAGCGAAGGAAATGTTGATAATAACAAGCGAATGAGGATCAAAATGATGGAATATGTATCGAAACGAAGGAAATATTGATCATATCAAGCGAATGGCCATCAAAACGAAGGAAATATGCATCGAAGCAATTTAAATGTTGATAATAACAAGCGAATGTGCATCAAAATGAAGGAAATATGCATTGAAATGAAGGAAATGTTGATCATAACATATGAATGAGCATGAAAATGAAGGAATATGCATCGAAACGAGTGAAATGATGATCATAACAAGCGAATGAGCATCAAAATGAAGTAAATATGCATCGAAACGAAGGAAATGTTGATTATAACACGCGAATAAGCATCAAAATGAAGGAATATGCATCGAAACAAAGGAAATGTTGATCATAAAACAAGCGAATGAAAACCAAAATTAAGGAAATATGCTTCGAAACGAAGGAAACGTTGATAATAACATGCGAATGAGAATCAAAATGAAGGAATTTGCATCGAAACGAAGGAAATGTTGATTATAACACGTGAATGAGCATCAAAATGAAGGAATATGCATCGAAATGAAGGAATTGTTGATCATATAACAAGCGAATGAGAATCAAAATGAAGGAAATATGCTTCGAAACGAAGGAAACGTTGATCATAACATGCGAATGAGAATCAAAATGAATTAATTTGCATCGAAACGAAAGAAATGTTGTTCATAACAAGCGAATGAACATCAAAATGAAGGAAATATGCATCGAAACGAAGAAAATGCTGATCATAACAAGCGAATGAGCATCAAAATGAACGAAATATGCATCAAAACGAAGGAAATGTTGATCGTAATGAGAAAATGAGCATCAAAATGAAGGAAACATGCATCGAAACGAAGGAAATGTTGATCATAACAAATGAATGAGCATCAAAATGAAGGAAATGTGCGTCGAAACGAAGGGAATGTTGATCATAACAAGCGAATGAGCATCAAAATGAAGGAAATATGCATCCAAGCTAAGGAAATGTTGATAATAACAAGCGAATGAGGACAAACTGAAGGAATATGTATCGAAACGAAGGAAATATTGATCATATCGAGCGAATGGGCATCAAAATGATAGAAATATGCATCGAAACGAAGGAAATGTTGATCATAACATGCATATGAACATCAAAATGAAGGAATATGCATCGAAACGAAAGAAATGAGGATCATAACATGCAAATGTGCATCAAAATAAAGAAATGTGCATCGTAATGAAGGGAATGTTGATCATATAACAAGCAAATGAGAATCAAAATGAAGGAATATGCATCGAAAGGAAGGAAATGTTGATCATAACAAGCGATTGAACATCAAAATTAAGGGAATATGCATCGAAATGAAGGAAAAGTTGATCATAAAAGGCGAATGAGCATCATCTATCGAAACGAAGGAAATATCGATCATATCAAGAGAATGGGCATCAAAATGAAGGAAATATGCATCGAAGCGAAGGAAATGTTGATAATAACAAGCGAATGGGCATCAAAATGAAGGAAACGTTGGTCATAACATACGAATGAGCATCAAAATGAAGGTATATGTATCGAAACGAATGAAATGTTGATCATAACAAGCGAATGAACATCAAAATGATAGAAATATGCATAGAAACGAAGGAAATGTTGATTGTAACACGTGAGTGAGCATCAAAATGAAGGAATATGCATCGAAATGAAGGAAATGTTGATCATAAAACAAGTGAATGAGCATCAAAATTAAGGAAATATGCTTCGAAATGAAGCAAACGTTGATAATAACATGCGAATGAGAATCAAAATGAAGGAAACATGCATAGAAACGAAGGAAATGTTGATCATAACAAGCGAATGAGCATCAAAATGAAGGAAATGTGAGTCGAAATGAAGGAAATGTGCGCTGAAATGAAGGAAATGTTGATCATAACAAGCGAATGAGCATCAAAATGAGGGAAATATTCATCGAAGCGAAGGAAATGTTGATAATAACAAGCGAATGAGGATCAAAATCAAGGAATATGTATCAAAACGAAGGAAATGTTGATCATATCAAGCGAATGGGCATCAAAATGAAAGAAATATGCATTGAAACGAAGGAAATGTAGATCATAACATGCGTATGAACATCAAAATGAAGGAATATGCATCGAAATGAAGGAAATGGTGATCACAACAAGCGATTGAGCATAAAATGCGAATGAGCATCAAAATAAAGGAATATGCATCGAAACGAAGGAAATGTTGATAATAACAAGCGAATGAACATCAAAATGAAGGACATGTTGATCATAACAAGCGAATGAGCATCAAAATGAAGGAAATATGCATCGAAGTGAAGGAAATGTTGATAATAACAAGCGAATGAGGAAAAAATGAAGGAATATGTATCGAAACAAAATGTTGATCATATCGAGCGAATGGGCATCAAAATGAAAGAAATCTGCATCGAAACGAAGGAAATGTTGATCATAACATGTGTATGAACATCAAAATGAAGGAATATGCATCGAAACGAAGGAAGTGGGGATCATAATATGCGAATGTGCATCAAAATGAAGAAATATACATCGTAATGAAGGAAATGTTGATCATATAACAAGCAAATGAGAATCAAAATGAAGGAATATGCATCGAAAAGAAGGAAATGTTGATCATAACAAGCGATTGAGCATCAAAATTAAGGGAATATGCATCGAAACGAAGGAAAAGTTGATCAAAAGAGGCGAATGAGCATCAAAATGAAGGAAATATGCATCGAAGCGAAGGAAATGTTGATAATAACAAGCGAATGAGGATCAAAATGATGGAATATGTATCGAAACGAAGGAAATATTGATCATATCAAGCGAATGGCCATCAAAACGAAGGAAATATGCATCGAAGCAATTTAAATGTTGATAATAACAAGCGAATGTGCATCAAAATGAAGGAAATATGCATTGAAATGAAGGAAATGTTTATCATAACATATGAATGAGCATGAAAATGAAGGAATATGCATCGAAACAAGTGAAATGATGATCTTAACAAGCGAATGAGCATCAAAATGAAGTAAATATGCATCGAAACGAAGGAAATGTTGATTATAACACGCGAATAAGCATCAAAATGAAGGAATATGCATCGAAACAAAGGAAATGTTGATCATAAAACAAGCGAATGAAAACCAAAATTAAGGAAATATGCTTCGAAACGAAGGAAACGTTGATAATAACATGCGAATGAGAATCAAAATGAAGGAATTTGCATCGAAACGAAGGAAATGTTGATTATAACACGTGAATGAGCATCAAAATGAAGGAATATGCATCGAAATGAAGGAATTGTTGATCATATAACAAGCGAATGAGAATCAAAATGAAGGAAATATGCTTCAAAACGAAGGAAACGTTGATCATAACATGCGAATGAGAATCAAAATGAATTAATTTGCATCGAAACGAAAGAAATGTTGTTCATAACAAGCGAATGAACATCAAAATGAAGGAAATATGCATCGAAACGAAGAAAATGCTGATCATAACAAGCGAATGAGCATCAAAATGAACGAAATATGCATCAAAACGAAGGAAATGTTGATCGTAATGAGAAAATGAGCATCAAAATGAAGGAAACATGCATCGAAACGAAGGAAATGTTGATCATAACAAATGAATGAGCATCAAAATGAAGGAAATGTGCGTCGAAACGAAGGGAATGTTGATCATAACAAGCGAATGAGCATCAAAATGAAGGAAATATGCATCCAAGCTAAGGAAATGTTGATAATAACAAGCGAATGAGGACAAACTGAAGGAATATGTATCGAAACGAAGGAAATATTGATCATATCGAGCGAATGGGCATCAAAATGATAGAAATATGCATCGAAACGAAGGAAATGTTGATCATAACATGCATATGAACATCAAAATGAAGGAATATGCATCGAAACGAAAGAAATGAGGATCATAACATGCAAATGTGCATCAAAATAAAGAAATGTGCATCGTAATGAAGGGAATGTTGATCATATAACAAGCAAATGAGAATCAAAATGAAGGAATATGCATCGAAAGGAAGGAAATGTTGATCATAACAAGCGATTGAACATCAAAATTAAGGGAATATGCATCGAAATGAAGGAAAAGTTGATCATAAAAGGCGAATGAGCATCATCTATCGAAACGAAGGAAATATCGATCATATCAAGAGAATGGGCATCAAAATGAAGGAAATATGCATCGAAGCGAAGGAAATGTTGATAATAACAAGCGAATGGGCATCAAAATGAAGGAAACGTTGGTCATAACATACGAATGAGCATCAAAATGAAGGTATATGTATCGAAACGAATGAAATGTTGATCATAACAAGCGAATGAACATCAAAATGATAGAAATATGCATAGAAACGAAGGAAATGTTGATTGTAACACGTGAGTGAGCATCAAAATGAAGGAATATGCATCGAAACGAAGGAAATGTTGATCATAAAACAAGTGAATGAGCATCAAAATTAAGGAAATATGCTTCGAAATGAAGCAAACGTTGATAATAACATGCGAATGAGAATCAAAATGAAGGAAACATGCATAGAAACGAAGGAAATGTTGATCATAACAAGCGAATGAGCATTAAAATGAAGGAAATGTGAGTCGAAATGAAGGAAATGTGCGCCGAAATGAAGGAAATGTTGATCATAACAAGCGAATGAGCATCAAAATGAGGGAAATATTCATCGAAGCGAAGGAAATGTTGATAATAACAAGCGAATGAGGATCAAAATCAAGGAATATGTATCAAAACGAAGGAAATGTTGATCATATCAAGCGAATGGGCATCAAAATGAAAGAAATATGCATTGAAACGAAGGAAATGTAGATCATAACATGCGTATGAACATCAAAATGAAGGAATATGCATCGAAATGAAGGAAATGGTGATCACAACAAGCGATTGAGCATAAAATGCGAATGAGCATCAAAATAAAGGAATATGCATCGAAACGAAGGAAATGTTGATAATAACAAGCGAATGAACATCAAAATGAAGGACATGTTGATCATAACAAGCGAATGAGCATCAAAATGAAGGAAATATGCATCGAAGTGAAGGAAATGTTGATAATAACAAGCGAATGAGGACAAAATGAAGGAATATGTATCGAAACAAAATGTTGATCATATCGAGCGAATGGGCATCAAAATGAAAGAAATCTGCATCGAAACGAAGGAAATGTTGATCATAACATGTGTATGAACATCAAAATGAAGGAATATGCATCGAAACGAAGGAAGTGGGGATCATAATATGCGAATGTGCATCAAAATGAAGAAATATACATCGTAATGAAGGAAATGTTGATCATATAACAAGCAAATGAGAATCAAAATGAAGGAATATGCATCAAAAAGAAGGAAATGTTGATCATAACAAGCGATTGAGCATCAAAATTAAGGGAATATGCATCGAAACGAAGGAAAAGTTGATCAAAAGAGGCGAATGAGCATCAAAATGAAGGAAATATGCATCGAAGCGAAGGAAATGTTGATAATAACAAGCGAATGAGGATCAAAATGATGGAATATGTATCGAAACGAAGGAAATATTGATCATATCAAGCGAATGGCCATCAAAACGAAGGAAATATGCATCGAAGCAATTTAAATGTTGATAATAACAAGCGAATGTGCATCAAAATGAAGGAAATATGCATTGAAATGAAGGAAATGTTGATCATAACATATGAATGAGCATGAAAATGAAGGAATATGCATCGAAACGAGTGAAATGATGATCATAACAAGCGAATGAGCATCAAAATGAAGTAAATATGCATCGAAACGAAGGAAATGTTGATTATAACACGCGAATAAGCATCAAAATGAAGGAATATGCATCGAAACAAAGGAAATGTTGATCATAAAACAAGCGAATGAAAACCAAAATTAAGGAAATATGCTTCGAAACGAAGGAAACGTTGATAATAACATGCGAATGAGAATCAAAATGAAGGAATTTGCATCGAAACGAAGGAAATGTTGATTATAACACGTGAATGAGCATCAAAATGAAGGAATATGCATCGAAATGAAGGAATTGTTGATCATATAACAAGCGAATGAGAATCAAAATGAAGGAAATATGCTTCGAAACGAAGGAAACGTTGATCATAACATGCGAATGAGAATCAAAATGAATTAATTTGCATCGAAACGAAAGAAATGTTGCTCATAACAAGCGAATGAACATCAAAATGAAGGAAATATACATCGAAACGAAGAAAATGCTGATCATAACAAGCGAATGAGCATCAAAATGAACGAAATATGCATCAAAACGAAGGAAATGTTGATCGTAATGAGAAAATGAGCATCAAAATGAAGGAAACATGCATCGAAACGAAGGAAATGTTGATCATAACAAGTGAATGAGCATCAAAATGAAGGAAATGTGCGTCGAAACGAAGGGAATGTTGATCATAACAAGCGAATGAGCATCAAAATGAAGGAAATATGCATCCAAGCTAAGGAAATGTTGATAATAACAAGCGAATGAGGACAAACTGAAGGAATATGTATCGAAACGAAGGAAATATTGATCATATCGAGCGAATGGGCATCAAAATGATAGAAATATGCATCGAAACTAAGGAAATGTTGATCATAACATGCATATGAACATCAAAATGAAGGAATATGCATCGAAACGAAAGAAATGAGGATCATAACATGCAAATGTGCATCAAAATAAAGAAATGTGCATCGTAATGAAGGGAATGTTGATCATATAACAAGCAAATGAGAATCAAAATGAAGGAATATGCATCGAAAGGAAGGAAATGTTGATCATAACAAGCGATTGAACATCAAAATTAAGGGAATATGCATCGAAATGAAGGAAAAATTGATCATAAAAGGCGAATGAGCATCATCTATCGAAACGAAGGAAATATCGATCATATCAAGAGAATGGGCATCAAAATGAAGGAAATATGCATCGAAGCGAAGGAAATGTTGATAATAACAAGCGAATGGGCATCAAAATGAAGGAAACGTTGGTCATAACATACGAATGAGCATCAAAATGAAGGTATATGTATCGAAACGAATGAAATGTTGATCATAACAAGCGAATGAACATCAAAATGATAGAAATATGCATAGAAACGAAGGAAATGTTGATTGTAACACGTGAGTGAGCATCAAAATGAAGGAATATGCATCGAAACGAAGGAAATGTTGATCATAAAACAAGTGAATGAGCATCAAAATTAAGGAAATATGCTTCGAAATGAAGGAAACGTTGATAATAACATGCGAATGAGAATCAAAATGAAGGAAACATGCATAGAAACGAAGGAAATGTTGATCATAACAAGCGAATGAGCATCAAAATGAAGGAAATGTGAGTCGAAATGAAGGAAATGTTGATCATAACAAGCGAATGAGCATCAAAATGAGGGAAATATTCATCGAAGCGAAGGAAATGTTGATAATAACAAGCGAATGAGGATCAAAATCAAGGAATATGTATCAAAACGAAGGAAATGTTGATCATATCAAGCGAATGGGCATCAAAATGAAAGAAATATGCATTGAAACGAAGGAAATGTAGATCATAACATGCGTATGAACATCAAAATGAAGGAATATGCATCGAAATGAAGGAAATGGTGATCACAACAAGCGATTGAGCATAAAATGCGAATGAGCATCAAAATAAAGGAATATGCATCGAAACGAAGGAAATGTTGATAATAACAAGCGAATGAACATCAAAATGAAGGACATGTTGATCATAACAAGCGAATGAGCATCAAAATGAAGGAAATATGCATCGAAGTGAAGGAAATGTTGATAATAACAAGCGAATGAGGACAAAATGAAGGAATATGTATCGAAACAAAATGTTGATCATATCGAGCGAATGGGCATCAAAATGAAAGAAATCTGCATCGAAACGAAGGAAATGTTGATCATAACATGTGTATGAACATCAAAATGAAGGAATATGCATCGAAACGAAGGAAATGGGGATCATAATATGCGAATGTGCATCAAAATGAAGAAATATACATCGTAATGAAGGAAATCTTGATCATATAACAAGCAAATGAGAATCAAAATGAAGGAATATGCATCGAAAAGAAGGAAATGTTGATCATAACAAGCGATTGAGCATCAAAATTAAGGGAATATGCACCGAAACGAAGGAAAAGTTGATCAAAAGAGGCGAATGAGCATCAAAATGAAGGAAATATGCATCGAAGCGAAGGAAATGTTGATAATAACAAGCGAATGAGGATCAAAATGATGGAATATGTATCGAAACGAAGGAAATATTGATCATATCAAGCGAATGGCCATCAAAACGAAGGAAATATGCATCGAAGCAATTTAAATGTTGATAATAACAAGCGAATGTGCATCAAAATGAAGGAAATATGCATTGAAATGAAGGAAATGTTGATCATAACATATGAATGAGCATGAAAATGAAGGAATATGCATCGAAACGAGTGAAATGATGATCATAACAAGCGAATGAGCATCAAAATGAAGTAAATATGCATCGAAACGAAGGAAATGTTGATTATAACACGCGAATAAGCATCAAAATGAAGGAAAATGCATCGAAACAAAGGAAATGTTGATCATAAAACAAGCGAATGAAAACCAAAATTAAGGAAATATGCTTCGAAACGAAGGAAACGTTGATAATAACATGCGAATGAGAATCAAAATGAAGGAATTTGCATCGAAACGAAGGAAATGTTGATTATAACACATGAATGAGCATCAAAATGAAGGAATATGCATTGAAATGAAGGAATTGTTGATCATATAACAAGCGAATGAGAATCAAAATGAAGGAAATATGCTTCGAAACGAAGGAAACGTTGATCATAACATGCGAATGAGAATCAAAATGAATTAATTTGCATCGAAACGAAAGAAATGTTGTTCATAACAAGCGAATGAACATCAAAATGAAGGAAATATGCATCGAAATGAAGAAAATGCTGATCATAACAAGCGAATGAGCATCAAAATGAACGAGATATGCATCAAAACGAAGGAAATGTTGATCGTAATGAGAAAATGAGCATCAAAATGAAGGAAACATGCATCGAAACGAAGGAAATGTTGATCATAACAAATGAATGAGCATCAAAATGAAGGAAATGTGCGTCGAAACGAAGGGAATGTTGATCATAACAAGCGAATGAGCATCAAAATGAAGGAAATATGCATCCAAGCTAAGGAAATGTTGATAATAACAAGCGAATGAGGACAAACTGAAGGAATATGTATCGAAACGAAGGAAATATTGATCATATCGAGCGAATGGGCATCAAAATGATAGAAATATGCATCGAAACGAAGGAAATGTTGATCATAACATGCATATGAACATCAAAATGAAGGAATATGCATCGAAACGAAAGAAATGAGGATCATAACATGCAAATGTGCATCAAAATAAAGAAATGTGCATCGTAATGAAGGGAATGTTGATCATATAACAAGCAAATGAGAATCAAAATGAAGGAATATGCATCGAAAGGAAGGAAATGTTGATCATAACAAGCGATTGAACATCAAAATTAAGGGAATATGCATCGAAATGAAGGAAAAGTTGATCATAAAAGGCGAATGAGCATCATCTATCGAAACGAAGGAAATATCGATCATATCAAGAGAATGGGCATCAAAATGAAGGAAATATGCATCGAAGCGAAGGAAATGTTGATAATAACAAGCGAATGGGCATCAAAATGAAGGAAACGTTGGTCATAACATACGAATGAGCATCAAAATGAAGGTATATGTATCGAAACGAATGAAATGTTGATCATAACAAGCGAATGAACATCAAAATGATAGAAATATGCATAGAAACGAAGGAAATGTTGATTGTAACACGTGAGTGAGCATCAAAATGAAGGAATATGCATCGAAACGAAGGAAATGTTGATCATAAAACAAGTGAATGAGCATCAAAATTAAGGAAATATGCTTCGAAATGAAGCAAACGTTGATAATAACATGCGAATGAGAATCAAAATGAAGGAAACATGCATAGAAACGAAGGAAATGTTGATCATAACAAGCGAATGAGCATCAAAATGAAGGAAATGTGAGTCGAAATGAAGGAAATGTGCGCTGAAATGAAGGAAATGTTGATCATAACAAGCGAATGAGCATCAAAATGAGGGAAATATTCATCGAAGCGAAGGAAATGTTGATAATAACAAGCGAATGAGGATCAAAATCAAGGAATATGTATCAAAACGAAGGAAATGTTGATCATATCAAGCGAATGGGCATCAAAATGAAAGAAATATGCATTGAAACGAAGGAAATGTAGATCATAACATGCGTATGAACATCAAAATGAAGGAATATGCATCGAAATGAAGGAAATGGTGATCACAACAAGCGATTGAGCATAAAATGCGAATGAGCATCAAAATAAAGGAATATGCATCGAAACGAAGGAAATGTTGATAATAACAAGCGAATGAACATCAAAATGAAGGACATGTTGATCATAACAAGCGAATGAGCATCAAAATGAAGGAAATATGCATCGAAGTGAAGGAAATGTTGATAATAACAAGCGAATGAGGAAAAAATGAAGGAATATGTATCGAAACAAAATGTTGATCATATCGAGCGAATGGGCATCAAAATGAAAGAAATCTGCATCGAAACGAAGGAAATGTTGATCATAACATGTGTATGAACATCAAAATGAAGGAATATGCATCGAAACGAAGGAAGTGGGGATCATAATATGCGAATGTGCATCAAAATGAAGAAATATACATCGTAATGAAGGAAATGTTGATCATATAACAAGCAAATGAGAATCAAAATGAAGGAATATGCATCGAAAAGAAGGAAATGTTGATCATAACAAGCGATTGAGCATCAAAATTAAGGGAATATGCATCGAAACGAAGGAAAAGTTGATCAAAAGAGGCGAATGAGCATCAAAATGAAGGAAATATGCATCGAAGCGAAGGAAATGTTGATAATAACAAGCGAATGAGGATCAAAATGATGGAATATGTATCGAAACGAAGGAAATATTGATCATATCAAGCGAATGGCCATCAAAACGAAGGAAATATGCATCGAAGCAATTTAAATGTTGATAATAACAAGCGAATGTGCATCAAAATGAAGGAAATATGCATTGAAATGAAGGAAATGTTGATCATAACATATGAATGAGCATGAAAATGAAGGAATATGCATCGAAACGAGTGAAATGATGATCATAACAAGCGAATGAGCATCAAAATGAAGTAAATATGCATCGAAACGAAGGAAATGTTGATTATAACACGCGAATAAGCATCAAAATGAAGGAATATGCATCGAAACAAAGGAAATGTTGATCATAAAACAAGCGAATGAAAACCAAAATTAAGGAAATATGCTTCGAAACGAAGGAAACGTTGATAATAACATGCGAATGAGAATCAAAATGAAGGAATTTGCATCGAAACGAAGGAAATGTTGATTATAACACGTGAATGAGCATCAAAATGAAGGAATATGCATCGAAATGAAGGAATTGTTGATCATATAACAAGCGAATGAGAATCAAAATGAAGGAAATATGCTTCGAAACGAAGGAAACGTTGATCATAACATGCGAATGAGAATCAAAATGAATTAATTTGCATCGAAACGAAAGAAATGTTGTTCATAACAAGCGAATGAACATCAAAATGAAGGAAATATGCATCGAAACGAAGAAAATGCTGATCATAACAAGCGAATGAGCATCAAAATGAACGAAATATGCATCAAAACGAAGGAAATGTTGATCGTAATGAGAAAATGAGCATCAAAATGAAGGAAACATGCATCGAAACGAAGGAAATGTTGATCATAACAAATGAATGAGCATCAAAATGAAGGAAATGTGCGTCGAAACGAAGGGAATGTTGATCATAACAAGCGAATGAGCATCAAAATGAAGGAAATATGCATCCAAGCTAAGGAAATGTTGATAATAACAAGCGAATGAGGACAAACTGAAGGAATATGTATCGAAACGAAGGAAATATTGATCATATCGAGCGAATGGGCATCAAAATGATAGAAATATGCATCGAAACGAAGGAAATGTTGATCATAACATGCATATGAACATCAAAATGAAGGAATATGCATCGAAACGAAAGAAATGAGGATCATAACATGCAAATGTGCATCAAAATAAAGAAATGTGCATCGTAATGAAGGGAATGTTGATCATATAACAAGCAAATGAGAATCAAAATGAAGGAATATGCATCGAAAGGAAGGAAATGTTGATCATAACAAGCGATTGAACATCAAAATTAAGGGAATATGCATCGAAATGAAGGAAAAGTTGATCATAAAAGGCGAATGAGCATCATCTATCGAAACGAAGGAAATATCGATCATATCAAGAGAATGGGCATCAAAATGAAGGAAATATGCATCGAAGCGAAGGAAATGTTGATAATAACAAGCGAATGGGCATCAAAATGAAGGAAACGTTGGTCATAACATACGAATGAGCATCAAAATGAAGGTATATGTATCGAAACGAATGAAATGTTGATCATAACAAGCGAATGAACATCAAAATGATAGAAATATGCATAGAAACGAAGGAAATGTTGATTGTAACACGTGAGTGAGCATCAAAATGAAGGAATATGCATCGAAATGAAGGAAATGTTGATCATAAAACAAGTGAATGAGCATCAAAATTAAGGAAATATGCTTCGAAATGAAGCAAACGTTGATAATAACATGCGAATGAGAATCAAAATGAAGGAAACATGCATAGAAACGAAGGAAATGTTGATCATAACAAGCGAATGAGCATCAAAATGAAGGAAATGTGAGTCGAAATGAAGGAAATGTGCGCTGAAATGAAGGAAATGTTGATCATAACAAGCGAATGAGCATCAAAATGAGGGAAATATTCATCGAAGCGAAGGAAATGTTGATAATAACAAGCGAATGAGGATCAAAATCAAGGAATATGTATCAAAACGAAGGAAATGTTGATCATATCAAGCGAATGGGCATCAAAATGAAAGAAATATGCATTGAAACGAAGGAAATGTAGATCATAACATGCGTATGAACATCAAAATGAAGGAATATGCATCGAAATGAAGGAAATGGTGATCACAACAAGCGATTGAGCATAAAATGCGAATGAGCATCAAAATAAAGGAATATGCATCGAAACGAAGGAAATGTTGATAATAACAAGCGAATGAACATTAAAATGAAGGACATGTTGATCATAACAAGCGAATGAGCATCAAAATGAAGGAAATATGCATCGAAGTGAAGGAAATGTTGATAATAACAAGCGAATGAGGAAAAAATGAAGGAATATGTATCGAAACAAAATGTTGATCATATCGAGCGAATGGGCATCAAAATGAAAGAAATCTGCATCGAAACGAAGGAAATGTTGATCATAACATGTGTATGAACATCAAAATGAAGGAATATGCATCGAAACGAAGGAAGTGGGGATCATAATATGCGAATGTGCATCAAAATGAAGAAATATACATCGTAATGAAGGAAATGTTGATCATATAACAAGCAAATGAGAATCAAAATGAAGGAATATGCATCGAAAAGAAGGAAATGTTGATCATAACAAGCGATTGAGCATCAAAATTAAGGGAATATGCATCGAAACGAAGGAAAAGTTGATCAAAAGAGGCGAATGAGCATCAAAATGAAGGAAATATGCATCGAAGCGAAGGAAATGTTGATAATAACAAGCGAATGAGGATCAAAATGATGGAATATGTATCGAAACGAAGGAAATATTGATCATATCAAGCGAATGGCCATCAAAACGAAGGAAATATGCATCGAAGCAATTTAAATGTTGATAATAACAAGCGAATGTGCATCAAAATGAAGGAAATATGCATTGAAATGAAGGAAATGTTTATCATAACATATGAATGAGCATGAAAATGAAGGAATATGCATCGAAACAAGTGAAATGATGATCTTAACAAGCGAATGAGCATCAAAATGAAGTAAATATGCATCGAAACGAAGGAAATGTTGATTATAACACGCGAATAAGCATCAAAATGAAGGAATATGCATCGAAACAAAGGAAATGTTGATCATAAAACAAGCGAATGAAAACCAAAATTAAGGAAATATGCTTCGAAACGAAGGAAACGTTGATAATAACATGCGAATGAGAATCAAAATGAAGGAATTTGCATCGAAACGAAGGAAATGTTGATTATAACACGTGAATGAGCATCAAAATGAAGGAATATGCATCGAAATGAAGGAATTGTTGATCATATAACAAGCGAATGAGAATCAAAATGAAGGAAATATGCTTCAAAACGAAGGAAACGTTGATCATAACATGCGAATGAGAATCAAAATGAATTAATTTGCATCGAAACGAAAGAAATGTTGTTCATAACAAGCGAATGAACATCAAAATGAAGGAAATATGCATCGAAACGAAGAAAATGCTGATCATAACAAGCGAATGAGCATCAAAATGAACGAAATATGCATCAAAACGAAGGAAATGTTGATCGTAATGAGAAAATGAGCATCAAAATGAAGGAAACATGCATCGAAACGAAGGAAATGTTGATCATAACAAATGAATGAGCATCAAAATGAAGGAAATGTGCGTCGAAACGAAGGGAATGTTGATCATAACAAGCGAATGAGCATCAAAATGAAGGAAATATGCATCCAAGCTAAGGAAATGTTGATAATAACAAGCGAATGAGGACAAACTGAAGGAATATGTATCGAAACGAAGGAAATATTGATCATATCGAGCGAATGGGCATCAAAATGATAGAAATATGCATCGAAACGAAGGAAATGTTGATCATAACATGCATATGAACATCAAAATGAAGGAATATGCATCGAAACGAAAGAAATGAGGATCATAACATGCAAATGTGCATCAAAATAAAGAAATGTGCATCGTAATGAAGGGAATGTTGATCATATAACAAGCAAATGAGAATCAAAATGAAGGAATATGCATCGAAAGGAAGGAAATGTTGATCATAACAAGCGATTGAACATCAAAATTAAGGGAATATGCATCGAAATGAAGGAAAAGTTGATCATAAAAGGCGAATGAGCATCATCTATCGAAACGAAGGAAATATCGATCATATCAAGAGAATGGGCATCAAAATGAAGGAAATATGCATCGAAGCGAAGGAAATGTTGATAATAACAAGCGAATGGGCATCAAAATGAAGGAAACGTTGGTCATAACATACGAATGAGCATCAAAATGAAGGTATATGTATCGAAACGAATGAAATGTTGATCATAACAAGCGAATGAACATCAAAATGATAGAAATATGCATAGAAACGAAGGAAATGTTGATTGTAACACGTGAGTGAGCATCAAAATGAAGGAATATGCATCGAAACGAAGGAAATGTTGATCATAAAACAAGTGAATGAGCATCAAAATTAAGGAAATATGCTTCGAAATGAAGCAAACGTTGATAATAACATGCGAATGAGAATCAAAATGAAGGAAACATGCATAGAAACGAAGGAAATGTTGATCATAACAAGCGAATGAGCATTAAAATGAAGGAAATGTGAGTCGAAATGAAGGAAATGTGCGCCGAAATGAAGGAAATGTTGATCATAACAAGCGAATGAGCATCAAAATGAGGGAAATATTCATCGAAGCGAAGGAAATGTTGATAATAACAAGCGAATGAGGATCAAAATCAAGGAATATGTATCAAAACGAAGGAAATGTTGATCATATCAAGCGAATGGGCATCAAAATGAAAGAAATATGCATTGAAACGAAGGAAATGTAGATCATAACATGCGTATGAACATCAAAATGAAGGAATATGCATCGAAATGAAGGAAATGGTGATCACAACAAGCGATTGAGCATAAAATGCGAATGAGCATCAAAATAAAGGAATATGCATCGAAACGAAGGAAATGTTGATAATAACAAGCGAATGAACATCAAAATGAAGGACATGTTGATCATAACAAGCGAATGAGCATCAAAATGAAGGAAATATGCATCGAAGTGAAGGAAATGTTGATAATAACAAGCGAATGAGGACAAAATGAAGGAATATGTATCGAAACAAAATGTTGATCATATCGAGCGAATGGGCATCAAAATGAAAGAAATCTGCATCGAAACGAAGGAAATGTTGATCATAACATGTGTATGAACATCAAAATGAAGGAATATGCATCGAAACGAAGGAAGTGGGGATCATAATATGCGAATGTGCATCAAAATGAAGAAATATACATCGTAATGAAGGAAATGTTGATCATATAACAAGCAAATGAGAATCAAAATGAAGGAATATGCATCAAAAAGAAGGAAATGTTGATCATAACAAGCGATTGAGCATCAAAATTAAGGGAATATGCATCGAAACGAAGGAAAAGTTGATCAAAAGAGGCGAATGAGCATCAAAATGAAGGAAATATGCATCGAAGCGAAGGAAATGTTGATAATAACAAGCGAATGAGGATCAAAATGATGGAATATGTATCAAAACGAAGGAAATATTGATCATATCAAGCGAATGGCCATCAAAACGAAGGAAATATGCATCGAAGCAATTTAAATGTTGATAATAACAAGCGAATGTGCATCAAAATGAAGGAAATATGCATTGAAATGAAGGAAATGTTGATCATAACATATGAATGAGCATGAAAATGAAGGAATATGCATCGAAACGAGTGAAATGATGATCATAACAAGCGAATGAGCATCAAAATGAAGTAAATATGCATCGAAACGAAGGAAATGTTGATTATAACACGCGAATAAGCATCAAAATGAAGGAATATGCATCGAAACAAAGGAAATGTTGATCATAAAACAAGCGAATGAAAACCAAAATTAAGGAAATATGCTTCGAAACAAAGGAAACGTTGATAATAACATGCGAATGAGAATCAAAATGAAGGAATTTGCATCGAAACGAAGGAAATGTTGATTATAACACGTGAATGAGCATCAAAATGAAGGAATATGCATCGAAATGAAGGAATTGTTGATCATATAACAAGCGAATGAGAATCAAAATGAAGGAAATATGCTTCGAAACGAAGGAAACGTTGATCATAACATGCGAATGAGAATCAAAATGAATTAATTTGCATCGAAACGAAAGAAATGTTGTTCATAACAAGCGAATGAACATCAAAATGAAGGAAATATGCATCGAAACGAAGAAAATGCTGATCATAACAAGCGAATGAGCATCAAAATGAACGAAATATGCATCAAAACGAAGGAAATGTTGATCGTAATGAGAAAATGAGCATCAAAATGAAGGAAACATGCATCGAAACGAAGGAAATGTTGATCATAACAAATGAATGAGCATCAAAATGAAGGAAATGTGCGTCGAAACGTAGGGAATGTTGATCATAACAAGCGAATGAGCATCAAAATGAAGGAAATATGCATCCAAGCTAAGGAAATGTTGATAATAACAAGCGAATGAGGACAAACTGAAGGAATATGTATCGAAACGAAGGAAATATTGATCATATCGAGCGAATGGGCATCAAAATGATAGAAATATGCATCGAAACGAAGGAAATGTTGATCATAACATGCATATGAACATCAAAATGAAGGAATATGCATCGAAACGAAAGAAATGAGGATCATAACATGCAAATGTGCATCAAAATAAAGAAATGTGCATCGTAATGAAGGGAATGTTGATCATATAACAAGCAAATGAGAATCAAAATGAAGGAATATGCATCGAAAGGAAGGAAATGTTGATCATAACAAGCGATTGAATATCAAAATTAAGGGAATATGCATCGAAATGAAGGAAAAGTTGATCATAAAAGGCGAATGAGCATCATCTATCGAAACGAAGGAAATATCGATCATATCAAGAGAATGGGCATCAAAATGAAGGAAATATGCATCGAAGCGAAGGAAATGTTGATAATAACAAGCGAATGGGCATCAAAATGAAGGAAACGTTGGTCATAACATACGAATGAGCATCAAAATGAAGGTATATGTATCGAAACGAATGAAATGTTGATCATAACAAGCGAATGAACATCAAAATGATAGAAATATGCATAGAAACGAAGGAAATGTTGATTGTAACACGTGAGTGAGCATCAACATGAAGGAATATGCATCGAAACGAAGGAAATGTTGATCATAAAACAAGTGAATGAGCATCAAAATTAAGGAAATATGCTTCGAAATGAAGGAAACGTTGATAATAACATGCGAATGAGAATCAAAATGAAGGAAACATGCATAGAAAAGAAGGAAATGTTGATCATAACAAGCGAATGAGCATCAAAATGAAGGAAATGTGAGTCGAAATGAAGGAAATGTTGATCATAACAAGCGAATGAGCATCAAAATGAGGGAAATATTCATCGAAGCGAAGGAAATGTTGATAATAACAAGCGAATGAGGATCAAAATCAAGGAATATGTATCGAAACGAAGGAAATGTTGATCATATCAAGCGAATGGGCATCAAAATGAAAGAAATATGCATTGAAACGAAGGAAATGTAGATCATAACATGCGTATGAACATCAAAATGAAGGAATATGCATCGAAATGAAGGAAATGGTGATCACAACAAGCGATTGAGCATAAAATTCGAATGAGCATCAAAATAAAGGAATATGCATCGAAACGAAGGAAATGTTGATAATAACAAGCGAATGAACATTAAAATGAAGGAAATGAATCGAAACAAAGTAAATGTTTGTCATAACAAGCGAATGGGCATCAAAATGAAGGAAATATGTATCGAAACGAAGTAAT
>JAHCLQ010000398.1:0-41216 GCA_023678885.1 Pogostemon cablin
TTATGATCTACATTTCCTTCGTTTCGATGCATATTCCCTTAATTTTGATGCTTAATTGCTTATTATGATCTACATTTCCTTCCTTTCGATGCATATTCCTTCATTTTGATTCTCATTTGCATGTTATGATCAACATTTTCTTCATTATGATGAATATTTCTTCATTTTGATGCACATTCGCATGTTATGATCATCATTTCCTTCATTTTGATGCATATTCCATCATTTTGATGTTCATACGCATGTTATGATCAACATTTCCTTTGTTTCGATGCATATTTCTTTCATTTTGATGCCCATTCGCTTGATATACTCAACATTTACTTCGTTTCAATACATATTCCTTCATTTTGTCCTCATTCACTTGTTATTATCAAAATTTCCATCGCTTCGATGCATATTTCCTTCATTTTGATGCTCATTCGCTTGTTATGATCAACATTTCATTCGTTTCGACATACATTTCCTTCATTTTGATGCTCATTCGCTTGTTATGATCAACATTTCCTTCGTTTTGATGCATGTTTCCTTCATTTTGATGCTCATTTTCGCATTACGATCAACATTTCCTTCGTTTTGATGCATATTTCCTTCATTTTGATACTCATTCGCTTGTTATGATCAACATTTCATTCGTTTCGATACATATTCCATCATTTTAACGCTCATTCGCTTGTTATGATTACCATTTCCTTCGTTTCGATGCATATTCCTTCATTTTGATGCTCATTCGTATGTTAAGATCAACATTTCCTTCATTTCGATTCATATTTCCTTTATTTTGATGCCCATTCCCTTGTTTTGATAATCATTTCCTTCGTTTCGATACATATTCCTCCATTTTAACACTTATTCGCTTATTATGATCAACATTTCCTTTGTTTCTATGCATATTCCTTTATTTTGATGCTCATTCGCATGTTATGATCAATATTTTCTTCGTTTCGATGCATGTTTCCTTCAATTTTATGCTCAATCGCTTGTTATGATCAACATTTCCTTCGTTTCGATGCATATTCCTTAATTTTGATGCTCATTGGCCTTTTATGATCAACTTTTCCTTCGTTTCGTTGTATATTCCCTTAATTTTGATGCTCAATCGCTTGTTATGATCAACATTTCCTTCGCTTCGATGCATATTTCCTTCATTTTGATGCCCATTAGCTTGTTATGATCAACATTTCCATCATTACGATGCATATTCCTTCATTTTGATCCTCATTCGCTTGTTATTATCAATATTTCCTTCGCTTCGATGCGTATTCCTTTATTTTGATGTTCATATGCATGTTATGATCTACATTTCCTTCGTTTCGATGCATATTCCCTTAATTTTGATGCTCAATTGCTTATTATGATCTACATTTCCTTCCTTTCGATGCATATTCCTTCATTTTGATTCACATTTGCTTGTTATAATCAACATTTTCTTCATTACGATGCATATTTCTTCATTTTGATGCACATTCTCATGTTATGATCACCATTTCCTCTGTTTCGATGCATATTCCTTCATTTTGATGCTCATACGCATTTTATGATCAACATTTCCTTCGTTTCGATGCATATTTCTTTCATTTTGATGCCCATTCACTTGATATGCTCAACATTTCCTTCGTTTCGATACATATTCCTTCATTTTGTCCTCATTCGCTTGTTATTATCAACATTTCCTTCGCTTCGATGCATATTTCCTTCATTTTGATGCTCATTCGCTTGTTATGATCAACATTTCATTCATTTCGACATATATTTCCTTCATTTTGATGCTCATTCGCTTCTTATGATCAACATTTCCTTCGTTTTGATGCATGTTTCCTTCATTTTGATGCTCATTTTCGCATTACGATCAACATTTCCTTCGTTTTGATGCATATTTCCTTCATTTTGATGCTCATTCGCTTGTTATGATCAACATTTCATTCGTTTGATACATATTCCATCATTTTAACGCTCATTCGCTTGTTATGATCACCATTTCCTTCGTTTCGATGCATATTCCTTCATTTTGATGCTCATTCGTATGTTAAGATCAACATTTCCTTCATTTCGATTCATATTTCCTTTATTTTGATGCCCATTCCCTTGTTTTGATAATCATTTCCTTCGTTTCGATACATATTCCTCCATTTTAACACTTATTCGCTTATTATGATCAACATTTCCTTTGTTTCGATGCATATTCCTTCATTTTGATGCTCATTCGCATGTTATGATCAATATTTTCTTCGTTTCGATGCATGTTTCCTTCAATTTTATGCTCAATCGCTTGTTATGATCAACATTTCCTTCGTTTCGATGCATATTCCTTCAATTTGATGCTCATTGGCCTTTTATGATCAACTTTTCCTTCGTTTCATTGTATATTCCCTTAATTTTGATGCTCAATCGCTTGTTATGATCAACATTTCCTTCGATTCGATGCATATTTCCTTCATTTTGATGCCCATTAGCTTGTTATGATCAACATTTCCATCATTACGATGCATATTCCTTCATTTTGATCCTCATTCGCTTGTTATTATCAATATTTCCTTCGCTTCGATGCGTATTCCTTCATTTTGATGTTCATATGCATGTTATGATCTACATTTCCTTCGTTTCGATGCATATTCCCTTAATTTTGATGCACAATTGCTTATTATGATCTACATTTCCTTCCATTCGATGCATATTCCTTCATTTTGATTCACATTTGCTTGTTATAATCAACATTTTCTTCATTACGATGCATATTTCTTCATTTTGATGCACATTCTCATGTTATGATCACCATTTCCTCTGTTTCGATGCATATTCCTTCATTTTGATGCTCATACGCATGTTATGATCAACATTTCCTTCGTTTTGATGCATATTTATTTCATTTTGATGCCCATTCACTTGATATGCTCAACATTTCCTTCGTTTCGATACATATTCCTTCATTTTGTCCTCATTCGCTTGTTATTATCAACATTTCCTTCGCTTCGATGCATATTTCCTTCATTTTGATGCCCATTCGCTTGATATGATCAACATTTCCTTCGTTTCGATACATATTCCTTTATTTTGATCCTCATTCGCTTGTTATTTTTAACATTTCTTTCACTTCGATGCATATTTCCTTTATTTTGATGCTCATTCTCCTTTTGTGATCAACTTTTCCTTCGTTTCGATGCATATTCCCTTAAATTTGATGCTCAATTGCTTGTTATGGTCTACATTTCCTTTCTTTTGATGCATATTCCTTCATTTTGATTCTCATTTGCTTGTTATGATCAACATTTCCTTCATTACGATGCATATTTCTTCATTTTGATGCACATTCGCATGTTATGATCACTATTTCCTTCGTCTCGATGCATATTTCTTCATTTTGATATTCATATGCATGTTATGATCAATATTTCCTTCGTTTCGATGCATATTTCTTTCATTTTGTTGAACATTCGCTTGATATGATCAACATTTCCTTCTTTTAGATACATATTCCTTCATTTTGTCCTCATTCACTTGTTATTATCAACATTTCTTCTCTTCGATGCATATTTTCTTCATTTTGATGCTCATTCGCTTGTTATGATCAACATTTCCTTTGTTTCGACGCACATTTCCATCATTTTGATGCTCATTTTCTCATTACGATCAACATTTCCTTCGTTTCGATACATATTTCCTTCATTTTGATGCTCATTCGCTTGTTATGATCAATATTTTCTTCGTTTCGAGGCATATTTCCTTCATTTTGATGCTCATTTGCCTGTTATGATCAACATTTCCTTCGTTTCGATGCAAATTCCTTCATTTTGATCCTCATTCGCTTGTTATTATCAACATTTCCTTTGCTTCGATGCATATTTCCTTCATTTTGCTGCCCATTTGCTTGATATGATCAACATTTCCTTCGTTTCGATACATATTCCTTTATTTTGATCGTCATTCCCTTGTTATTATTAATATTTCCTTTGCTTCGATGCATATTTCCTTTATTTTGATGCTCATTCACCTTTTGTGATCAACTTTTCCTTCGATTCGATGCATATTCCCTTAATTTTGATGCTCAATTGCTTGTTATGATCTAGATTTCCTTTCTTTTGATGCATATTCCTTCATTTTGATTCTCATTTGCTTGTTATGATCAACATTTCCTTTATTATGATGCATATTTCTTCATTTTGATGCACATTCGCATGTTATGATCACCATTTCCTTCGTTTCGATGCATATTCCTTCATTTTGATGTTCATACACATATTATGATCAACATTTCCTTCGTTTCGATGCATAATTCTTTCATTTTGATGCCCATTCGCTTGATATGCTCAACATTTCCTTCGTTTCGATACATATTCCTTCTTTTGTCCTCATTCGCCTGTTATTATCAACATTTCCTTCGCTTCGATGCATATTTCCTTCATTTTGATGCTCATTCGCTTGTTATGATCAACATTTCCTTTGTTTCGATGCATATTCCTTCATTTTGATGCTCATTCGCATGTTATATCAACATTGTCTTCGTTTCGATGCATATTTCCTTTATTTTTATGCTCATTCGCTTGTTTGATCAACGTTTACTTTGTTTCGATGCATATTCCTTCATTTTGATGCTCATTGGCTTGTTATGATCAACTTTCCTTCGTTTCGATGCATAATTCCTTAATTTTGATGCTCATTCGCAATTTATGATCAACATTTCCTTCGTTTCGATGCATATTTACTTCATTTTGATGATAATTCGTTTGTTATGAACAACATTTCTTTAGTAACGACTCATATTTCCTTCATTTTGATGCTCATTCGCTTGTTATATGATAAAGTTTCGATGATATTCCTTCATTTTGATGTTCATTCACATGTTATAATCAACATTTACTTCGTTTTGATACATATTTCCTTCATTTTGATGCCCATTTGCTTGTAATGACAAACAATTACTTCGTTTCGATTCATATTCCTTCATTTTAATGTTCATTCGCTTGTTAGGATTAATATTTTCTTCGTTTTGATACATATTCCTTCATTTTGATGCTCATTAGCTTGTTATGATCAAAATTTCCTTTGTTTCGATGCATATTTCCTTCATTTTGATGCTCATTCGCCTTTTATGATCAATTTTTCCTTCGTTTCGATGGATATTCCCTTAATTTTGATGCTCAATCGCTTGTTATGACCAACATTTCCTTCCTTTCGATGCATATTCCTTCATTTTGATTCTTATTTGCTTGTTATGATCAACATTTCCATCATTACGATGCATATTTCTTCATTTTGATGCACATTCGCTTGTTATGATCACCATTTCCTTCGTTTAGATGCATATTCCTTCATTTTGATGTTCATACGCATGTTATAATCAACATTTCCTTTGTTTCGATGCATATCTCCTTCATTTTGATGCCCATTCGCATTATATGATCAACATTTCCTTCATTTCGATACATATTCCGTCATTTTTATCTTCATTCGATTGTTATTATCAATATTTCCTTCGCTTCGATGCATATTTCCTTCATTTTGATGCTCATTCCCTTGTTATGATCAATATTTCCTTCATTACGATGCATATTTCTTCATTTTGATGCACATTCACATGTTATAATCACCATTTCCTCTGTTTCGATGCATATTCCTTCATTTTGATTTTCATACGCATGTTATGATCAACATTTCCTTCGTTTCAATGCATATTTCATTCATTTTGATGCCCATTCGCTTGATATGATCAACATTTTATTCGTTTCGATACATATTCCTTCATTTTGATCCTCATTCGTTTTTTATTGTCAACATTTCCTTCACTTCGATGCATATTTCCTTCATTTTGATGCTCATTCGCTGGTTATGATCAACCATTCCTTCGTTTCGACGAACATTTCCTTCATTTTGATGCTCATTCGCCTGTTATGATCAACATTTCCTTCGTTTCGATGCATGTTTCCTTCATTTTGATTCTCATTTTCTCATTACGATCAACATTTCCTTCGTTTTGATGCATATTTCCTTCATTTTGATGCTCATTCGCTTGTTATGATCACCATTTCCTTTGTTTCAGTGCATATTCCTTCATTTTGATGCTCATTCATATGTTAAGATCAACATTTCCTTCGTTTCGATTCATATTTCCTTTATTTTTATGCCTATTCCCTTGTTTTGATAATCATTTCCTTCGTTTCGATACATATTCCTCCATTTTAACGCTCATTCGCTAGTTATGATCAATATTTCCTTGGTTTCGATGCATATTTCCTTCATTTTTATGCTCAATCGCTTGTTATGATCAACTTTTCCTTCGTTTCGATGCATATTCCTTCATTTTGATGCTCATTGGCCTTTTATGATCAACTTTTCCTTCGTTTTGTTGCATATTCCCTTAATTTTGATGCTCAATGGCTTGTTATGATCAACATTTCCTTCGCTTCGATGCATATTTCCTTTATTTTGATGCCCATTAGCTTGTTATGATCAACATTTCCATCATTACGATGCATATTCCTTCATTTTGATCCTCATTCACTTGTTATTATCAATATTTCCTTCGCTTCGTGCATATTCCTTCATTTTGATGTTCATATGCATGTTATGATCTACATTTCCTTCATTTCGATGCATATTCCCTTAATTTTGATGCTCAATTGCTTATTATGATCAACATTTCCTTCCTTTCGATGCATATTCTTAAATTTTGATGCACATTCGCATGTTATGATCACCATTTCCTTTATTTCGATGCATATTCCAACATTTTGATGTTCATACGCATGTTATGATCAACATTTCCTTTGTTTCATTGCATATTTCTTTCATTTTGATGCCCATTCGCTTAATATACTCAACATTTCCTTCGTTTCAATACATATTCCTTCATTTTGTCCTCATTCGCTTGTTATTATCAACATTTCCTTCGCTTCGATGCATATTTCCTTCATTTTGATGCTCATTCGCTTGTTATGATCAACATTTCATTCATTTCGACATATATTTCCTTCATTTTGATGCTCATTCGCTTGTTATGATCAACATTTCCTTCGTTTCGATGCATGTTTCCTTTATTTTGATGCTCATTTTCGCATTACGATCAACATTTCCTTCGTTTTGATGCATATTTCCTTCATTTTGATGCTCATTCGCTTGTTATGATCAACATTTCATTCGTTTCGATAAATATTCCATCATTTTTAAGCTCATTCGCTTGTTATGATCACCATTTCCTTCGTTTCGATGCATATTTCCTTCATTTTGATGCTCATTCGCTTGTTATGATCAACATTTCATTCGTTTCGATACATATTCCATCATTTTAACGCTCATTCGCTTGTTATGATCACCATTTCCTTCGTTTCGATGCATATTCCTTCATTTTGATGCTCATTCGTATGTTAAGATCAACATTTCCTACGTTTCGATTCATATTTCCTTATTTTGATGCCCATTCCCTTGTTTTGATAATCATTTCCTTCGTTTCGATACATATTCCTCCATTTTAACGCTTATTCGCTTGTTATGATCAACATTTCCTTTGTTTCGATGCATATTCTTCATTTTGATGCTCATTCGCATGTTATGATCAATATTTTCTTTGTTTCGATGCATATTTCCTTCAATTTTATGCTCAATCGCTTGTTATGATCAACTTTTCCTTCGTTTCGATGCATATTCCTTCATTTTGATGCTCATTGGCCTTTTATGATCAACTTTTCCTTCGTTTCATTGTATATTCCCTTAATTTTGATGCTCAATCGCTTGTTATGATCAACATTTCCTTCGCTTCGATGCATATTTCCTTCATTTTGATGCCCATTAGCTTGTTATGATCAACATTTCCATCATTATGATGCATATTCCTTCATTTTGATCCTCATTCGCTTGTTATTATCAATATTTCCTTCGCTTCGATGCATATTCCTTCATTTTGATGTTCATATGCATGTTATGATCTACATTTCCTTCATTTCGATGCATATTCCCTTAATTTTGATGCTCAATTGTTTATTATGATCTACATTTCCTTCCTTTCGATGCATATTCCTTCATTTTGATTCACATTTGCTTGTTATAATCAACATTTTCTTCATTACGATGCATATTTCTTCATTTTGATGCACATTCTCATGTTATGATCACCATTTCCTCTGTTTCGATGCATATTCCTTCATTTTGATGTTCATACGCATGTTATGATCAACATTTCCTTTGTTTCGATGCATATTTCTTTCATTTTGATGCCCATTCCTTCATTTTGTCCTCATTCGCTTGTTATTATCAACATTTCCTTCGCTTCGATGCATATTTCCTTCATTTTGATGCCCATTCGCTTGATATGATAAACATTTCCTTCGTTTCGATACATATTCCTTTGTTTTGATCCTCATTCTCTTGTTATTATTAACATTTTTTTCGCTTCGATGCATATTTTCTTTATTTTGATGCTCATTCACCTTTTGTGATCAACTTTTCCTTCTTTTCGATGCATATTCCCTTAAATTTGATGCTCAATTGCTTGTTATGATCTACATTTCCTTTCTTGTGATGCATATTCCTTCATTTTGATTCTCATTTGCTTGTTATGATCAACATTTCCTTCATTACGATGCATATTTCTTCATTTTGATGCACATTCGCATGTTATGATCACTATTTCCTTCGTTTCGATGCATATTCCTTCATTTTGATATTCATACGCATGTTATGATCAATATTTCCTTCGTTTCGATGCATATTTCTTTCATTTTGTTGAACATTCGCTTGATATGATCAACATTTCCTTCTTTTTGATACATATTCCTTCATTTTGTCCTCATTCGCTTGTTATTATCAACATTTCTTCTCTTCGATGCATATTTTCTTTATTTTGATGCTCATTCGCTTGTTATGATCAATATTTTCTTCGTTTCGAGGCATATTTCCTTCATTTTGATGCTCATTTGCCTATTATGATCAACATTTCCTTCGTTTCGACGCAAATTCGTTCATTTTGATTCTCATTCGCATGTTATAATCAACGTTCCTTCATTTCGAAGCATATTTCCATCATTTTGATTCACATTTGCTTGTTATATAATCAACATTTCCTTCGTTTAGATGCATATTCTTTCATTTTGATGCTCATTCACATGTTATGATCAACATTTCATTCGTTTTGATGCATATTTCCTTCATTTTGATGTCCATTCGCTTTATATGATCAACATTTAGAAACATATTCCATCATTTTGATCCTCATTCGCTTGTTATTATCAACATTTCCTTCGCTTCAATGCATATTTCCTTCACTTTGATGCCCATTCGCTTGATATGATCAACATTTCCTTCGTTTCGATACATATTCCTTTATTTTGATTCTCATTCGCTTGTTATTATTAACATTTTTTTAGCTTCGATGCATATTTCCTTTATTTTGATGCTCATTCACCTTTTGTGATCAACTTTTCCTTCGATTCGATGCATATTCCCTTAACTTTGATGCTCAATTGCTTGTTATGATCTAGATTTCCTTCCTTACGATGCAAATTCCTTCATTTTGATTCTTATTCGCATGTTATGATCAACGTTTCCTTCGTTTTGAAACATATTTCCTTCATTTTGATTCTCATTCTCTTATTTATGATTAATATTTCCTTCATTTCGATGCATATTCCTTCATTTTGATGCTCATTCCCTTGTTATGATCAATATTTCCTTAGTTTCGACGCACATTTCCTTCATTTTGATGCTCGTTCGCTTGTTATGATCAACATTTCCTTCGTTTCGATGCATGTTTCCTTCATTTTGATGCTCATTCTCTCATTACGATCAACATTTCCTTCGTTTTGATGCATATTTACTTTATTTTGATGCTTATTCGCTTGTTATGATCAACATTTTATTCGTTTCGATGCATATTTCCTACATTTTGATGCTCATATGCTTGTTATGATCGCCATTTCCTTCGTTTCGATGCAAATTCCTTCATTTTGATTCTCATCCGCGTGTAATGATCAACGTTTCCTTCGTTTCGAAGCATATTTCCTTCATTTTGATTCTCATTCTCTTGTTATATGATCACCATTTCCTTCATTTCGATGCATATTCCTTCATTTTGATGTTCATACGCATATTATGATCAACATTTCCTTCGTTTCGATGCATATTTATTTCATTTTGATGCCCATTCGCTTGATATGCTCAACATTTCCTTCGTTTCGATACATATTCCTTCATTTTGTCCTCATTCGCCTGTTATTATCAACATTTCCTTAGCTTCGATGCATATTTCCTTCATTTTGATGCTCATTCGCTTGTTATGATCAACATTTCCTTTGTTTCGATGCATATTCCATCATTTTGATGCTCATTCGCATGTTATACAACATTTTCTTCGTTTCGATGCATATTTCCTTTATTTTTATGTTCATTCGCTTGTTATGATCGACGTTTACTTTGTTTCGATGCATATTCCTTCATTTTGATGCTCATTGGCTTGTTATGATCAACTTTCCTTCGTTTCGATGCATATTTCCTAAATTTTGATGCTCATTCGCAATTTATGATCAACATTTCCTTCGTTTCGATGCATATTTACTTCATTTTGATGATAATCGTTTGTTATGAACAACATTTCTTTAGTTACGACACATATTTCCTTCATTTTGATGCTCATTCGCTTGTTATATGATAAAGTGTCGATGACATTCCTTCATTTTGATGCTCATTCGCACGTTATAATCAACATTTACTTCGTTTTGATACATATTTCCTTAATTTTGATGCCCATTTGCTTGTAATGACAAACAATTACTTCGTTTCGATTCATATTCCTTCATTTTAATGTTCATTCGCTTGTTAGGATCAATATTTTCTTCGTTTCGATGCATATTCCTTCATTTTGACGCTCATTAGCCTGTTATGATCAACATTTCCTTTGTTTCGATGCATATTTCCTTCATTTTGATGCTCATTCGCCTTTTATGATCAATTTTTCCTTCGTTTCGATGGATATTCCCTTAATTTTGATGCTCAATCGCTTGTTATGACCAACATTTCCTTCCTTTCGATGCATATTCCTTCATTTTGATTCTTATTTGCTTGTTATGATCAACATTTCCATCATTACGATGCATATTTCTTCATTTTGATGCACATTCGCTTGTTATGATCACCATTTCCTTCGTTTAGATGCATATTCCTTCATTTTGATGTTCATACGCATGTTATAATCAACATTTCCTTTGTTTCGATGCATATCTCCTTCATTTTGATGCCCATTCGCTTTATATGATCAACATTTCCTTCGTTTCGATACATATTCCATCATTTTTATCTTCATTCGCTTGTTATTATCAACATTTCCTTCGCTTCGATGCATATTTCCTTCATTTTGATGCCCATTCGCTTGATATGATCAACATTTCCTTAGTTTCTATATATATTCCTTTATTTTGATCCTCATTCGCTTGTTATTATGAACATTTCCTTCGCTTCGATGCATATTTCCTTTATTTTGATGCTCATTCTCCTTTTGTGTTCAACTTTTCCTTCGTTTCGATGCATATTCCCTTAATTTTGATGCTCAATTGCTTGTTATGATCTACATTTCCTTCCTTTTGAAGCATATTCCTTCATTTTGATTCTCATTTGTTTGTTATGATCAACATTTCCTTCATTACGATGCATATTTCTTCATTTTGATGCACATTCGCATGTTATGATCACCATTTCCTTTGTTTCGATGCATATTTCTTCATTTTGATGTTCATACGCATGTTATGATCTATATTTCCTTCGTTTCGATGCATATTTCTTTCATTTTGATGAACATTCGCTTGATATTATCAACATTTCCTTCTTTTCGATACATATTCCTTCATTTTGTCCTCATTCGCTTGTTATTATCAACATTTCTTCGCTTCGATGCATATTTCCTTCATTTTAATGCTCATTCGCTTGTTATGATCAACATTTCCTTTGTTTCGACGTACATTTCCTTCATTTTGATGCTCATTTTCTCATTGCGATCAACATTTCCTTCGTTTCGATGCATATTTCCTTCATTTTGATGCTCATTCGCTTGTTATGATCAACATTTTCTTCGTTTCGACGCATATTTCCTTCATTTTGATGCTCATTTGCCTGTTATGATCAACATTTCCTTCGTTTCGACGCAAATTCCTTCATTTTAATTCTCATTCGCATGATATGATCAACGTTTCCTTCGTTTTGAAGCATATTTCCATCATTTTGATTCTCATTAGCTTGTTATATAATCAACATTTCCTTCGTTTCGATGCATATTCCTTCATTTTGATGTTCATTCACATGTTATGATCAACATTTTATTCATTTCGATGCATATTTCCTTTATTTTGATGCTCATTCGCTAGTAATGATCAAAATTTCATTCGTTTCGATACATATTCCATCATTTTAACGCTCATTCACTTGTTATGATCACCATTTCCTTCGTTTCGATGCATATTCCTTCATTTTGATGCTCATTCGTATGTTATGATCAACATTTCCTTTGTTTCGATTCATATTTCCTATATTTTGATGCCCATTCCTTTGTTTTGATAAACATTTCCTTCGTTTGGATACATATTCCTCCATTTTAATGATCATTTGCTTGTTATGATCAACATTTCCTTTATTTTGATGCATATTCCTTCATTTTGATGCTCATTCACATGTAATGATCAACATTTCCTTCATTTCGATACATATTCCTCCATTTTAATGCTCATTCGCTTGTTATGATCAACATTTCCTTAGTTTCTATATATATTCCTTTATTTTGATCCTCATTCGCTTGTTATTATGAACATTTCCTTCGCTTCGATGCATATTTCCTTTATTTTGATGCTCATTCTCCTTTTGTGTTCAACTTTTCCTTCGTTTCGATGCATATTCCCTTAATTTTGATGCTCAATTGCTTGTTATGATCTACATTTCCTTCCTTTTGAAGCATATTCCTTCATTTTGATTCTCATTTGTTTGTTATGATCAACATTTCCTTCATTACGATGCATATTTCTTCATTTTGATGCACATTCGCATGTTATGATCACCATTTCCTTTGTTTCGATGCATATTTCTTCATTTTGATGTTCATACGCATGTTATGATCTATATTTCCTTCGTTTCGATGCATATTTCTTTCATTTTGATGAACATTCGCTTGATATTATCAACATTTCCTTCTTTTCGATACATATTCCTTCATTTTGTCCTCATTCGCTTGTTATTATCAACATTTCTTCGCTTCGATGCATATTTCCTTCATTTTAATGCTCATTCGCTTGTTATGATCAACATTTCCTTTGTTTCGACGTACATTTCCTTCATTTTGATGCTCATTTTCTCATTGCGATCAACATTTCCTTCGTTTCGATGCATATTTCCTTCATTTTGATGCTCATTCGCTTGTTATGATCAACATTTTCTTCGTTTCGACGCATATTTCCTTCATTTTGATGCTCATTTGCCTGTTATGATCAACATTTCCTTCGTTTCGACGCAAATTCCTTCATTTTAATTCTCATTCGCATGATATGATCAACGTTTCCTTCGTTTTGAAGCATATTTCCATCATTTTGATTCTCATTAGCTTGTTATATAATCAACATTTCCTTCGTTTCGATGCATATTCCTTCATTTTGATGTTCATTCACATGTTATGATCAACATTTTATTCATTTCGATGCATATTTCCTTTATTTTGATGCTCATTCGCTAGTAATGATCAAAATTTCATTCGTTTCGATACATATTCCATCATTTTAACGCTCATTCACTTGTTATGATCACCATTTCCTTCGTTTCGATGCATATTCCTTCATTTTGATGCTCATTCGTATGTTATGATCAACATTTCCTTTGTTTCGATTCATATTTCCTATATTTTGATGCCCATTCCTTTGTTTTGATAAACATTTCCTTCGTTTGGATACATATTCCTCCATTTTAATGATCATTTGCTTGTTATGATCAACATTTCCTTTATTTTGATGCATATTCCTTCATTTTGATGCTCATTCACATGTAATGATCAACATTTCCTTCATTTCGATACATATTCCTCCATTTTAATGCTCATTCGCTTGTTATGATCAACATTTCCTTCGTTTCGACACATATTCCTTCATTTTGATGTTCATACGCATGTTATGATCAATATTTCCTTCGTTTCGATGCATATTTCTTTTATTTTGATGAACATTCGCTTGATATGATCAACATTTCCTTCGTTTCGATACATATTCTTTCCTTTTGTCCTCATTCGCTTGTTATTATCAACATTTCTTCTCTTCGATGCATATTTCCTTCATTTTGATGCTCATTCGCTTGTTATGATCAATATTTCCATTGTTTCGACGCACATTTCCTTTATTTTGATGCTTATTCGCTTGTTATGATCAATATTTCCTTCGTTTCGATGCATGTTTCCTTCATTTTGATGCTAATTTTCTCATTACGATCAACATTTCCTTCGTTTCGATGCATATTTCCTTCATTTTGATGCTCATTCGCTTTTTACGATAAACATTTCCTTCGTTTCGATGCAAATTGCTTCATTTTAATTCTCATTCGTTACGACACATATTTCCTTCATTACGATGCATATTTCTTCATTTTGATGCACATTCGCATGTTATGATCAACATTTCCTCTGTTTCGATGCATATTCCTTCATTTTGATGTTCATACGCATGTTATGATCAATATTTCCTTCGTTTCGATGCATATTTCTTTCATTTTGATGCTTATTCGCTTGTTATGATCAATATTTCCTTCGTTTCGATGCATGTTTCCTTCATTTTGATGCTCATTTTCTGATTACGATCAACATTTTCTTCGTTTCGATGCATATTCCCTTCATCATTAATGCTCATTCACTTGTTATGATCAACATTTTCTTCGTTTCGGTGCATATTTCCTTCATTTTGACTCTCATTTGCCTGTTATGATCAACATTTCCTTCGTTTCGACACAAATTCTTTATTTTGATTCTCATTCGTTACGACACATATTTCCTATATTTTGATGCCCATCCCTTGTTTTGATAAACATTTCCTTCGTTTTGATACATATTCCTCCATTTTTATGCTCATTCGCTTGTTATGATCAACATTTCCTTTGTTTCGATGCATATTCCTACATTTTGATGCTCATTCGCATGTTATGATCAACATTTTCTTCGTTTCGATGCATATTTCCTTCATTTTTATGCTCAATCACTTGTTATGATCAACGTTTACTTTGTTTCGATGCATATTCCTTCATTTTGATGCTCATTGGCTTGTTATGATCAACATTTCCTTCGTTTCAATGCATATTTCCTTTATTTAGACACTTATTCGCATGTTATGATCAACAATTTCCTCAATTTGATGCATATTTCCTTTATTTTGATGCTCATTCATTTGTTATGATCAATATTTCTTTCGTTACGACACATATTTCCTTCATTTTTATGTTCATTCGCTTGTTATAGGATCAAGTTTCAATGCATATTCCTTAATTTTGAAGCTCATTTGCATGTTATAACCATCATTTACTTCATTTCTACACATATTTCCTTCATTTTGATGTCCATTCATTTGTTATGACAAACATTTACTTTGTTTCGATTCATATTCCTTCCTTTCGATGCATATTCCTTCATTTTGATTCTCATTTACTTGTTATGATCAACATTTCCTTCATTATGATGCATATTTCTTCATTTTGATGCACATTCGCATGTTATGATCACCATTTCCTTCATTTCGATGCATATTTCTTCATTTTGATGTCATACGCATGTTATGATCCATATTTCCTTCGTTTCGATGCATATTTCTTTTATTTTGATGAACATTCGCTTGATATGATCAACATTTCCTTCGTTTCGATACATATTCCCTCCTTTTGTCCTCATTCGCTTGTTATTATCAACATTTCTTCGCTTCGATGCATATTTCCTTCATTTTGATGCTCATTCGCTTGTTATGATCAATATTTCTATTGTTTCGACGCACATTTCCTTCATTTTGATGCTTATTCGCTTGTTATGATCAATATTTCCTTCGTTTCGATGCATGTTTCCTTCATTTTGATGCTAATTTTCTCATTACGATCAACATTTCCTTCGTTTCGATGCATATTTCCTTCATTTTGATGCTCATTCGCTTTACGATAAACATTTCCTTTGTTTCGATTCAAATTCCTTCATTTTGATTCTCATTCGTTACGACACATATTTCCTTCATTGCGATGCATATTTCTTCATTTTGATGCACATTCGCATGTAATGATCATCATTTTCTCTGTTTCGATGCATATTCCTTCATTTTGATGTTCATACGCATGTTATGATCAATATTTCCTTCGTTTCGATGCATATTTCTTTCATTTTGATGCTTATTCGCTTGTTATGATCAATATTTCCTTCGTTTCGATGCATGTTTCCTTCATTTTGATGCTCATTTTCTGATTACGATCAACATTTCCTTCGTTTCGATGCATATTTCCTTCATCATTAATGCTCATTAACTTGTTATGATCAACATTTTCTTCGTTTCGATGCATATTTCCTTCATTTTGACGCTTATTTGCCTGTTATGATCAACATTTCCTTCGTTTCGACGCAAATTCTTTATTTTGATTTTCATTCGTTACGATACATATTTCCTATATTTTGATGCCCATTCCCTTGTTTTGATAAACATTTCCTTCGTTTTGATACATATTCCTCCATTTTTATGCTCATTCGCTTGTTATGATCAACATTTCCTTTGTTTCGATGCATATTCCTACATTTTGATGCTCATTCGCATGTTATGATCAATATTTTCTTCGTTTCGATGCATATTTCCTTCATTTTTATGCTCAATCGCTTGTTATGATCAACGTTTACTTTGTTTCGATGCATATTCCTTCATTTTGATGCTCATTGGCTTGTTATGATCAACATTTTCTTCGTTTCGATGCATATTTCCTTTATTTAGACACTCATTCGCCTGTTATGATCAACAATTTCTTCGATTTGATGTATATTTCCTTTATTTTGATGCTCATTCATTTGTTATGATCAATATTTCTTTCATTACGACACATATTTCCTTCATTTTTATGTTCATTCGCTTGTTATAGGATCAAGTTTCAATGCATATTCCTTAATTTTGAAGCTCATTTGCATGTTATAACCATCATTTAATTCATTTCTACACATATTTCTTCATTTCGATGTCCATTCATTTGTTATGAAAAACATTTACTTTGTTTCGATTCATATTCCTTCCTTTCGATGCATATTCCTTCATTTTGATTCTCATTTGCTTGTTATGATCAACATTTCCTTCATTATGATGCATATTTCTTCATTTTGATGCACATTCGCATGTTATGTTCACCATTTTCTTCATTTCGATGCTTATTCCTTCATTTTGATGTCATACGCATGTTATGATCAATATTTCCTTCGTTTCGATGCATATTTCTTTTATTTTGATGAACATTCGCTTGATATGATCAACATTTCCTTCGTTTCGATACATATTCCTTCCTTTTGTCCTCATTCGCTTGTTATTATCAACATTTCTTCGCTTCGATGCATATTTCCTTCATTTTGATGCTCATTAGCTTGTTATGATCAATATTTCCGTTGTTTCGACGCACATTTCCTTCATTTTGATGCTTATTCGCTTGTTATGATCAATATTTCCTTCGTTTCGATGCATGTTCCCTTCATTTTGATGCTAATTTTCTCATTACGATCAACATTTCCTTCGTTTCGATGCATATTTCCTTCATTTTGATGCTCATTCGCTTTTTACGATAAACATTTCCTTCGTTTCGATGCAAATTCCTTCATTTTGATTCTCATTCGTTACGACACATATTTCCTTCATTACGATGCATATTTCTTCATTTTGATGCACATTCGCATGTTATGATCATCATTTCCTTTGTTTCGATGCATATTCCTTCATTTTGATGTTCATACGCATGTTATGATCAATATTTCCTTCGTTTCGATGCATATTTCTTTCATTTTGATGCTTATTCGCTTGTTATGATCAATATTTCCTTCGTTTCGATGCATGTTTCCTTCATTTTAATGCTCATTTTATGATTACGATCAACATTTCCTTCGTTTCGATGCATATTTCCTTCATCATTAATGCTCATTCACTTGTTATGATCAATATTTTCTTCATTTCGATGCATATTTCCTTCATTTTGACGCTCATTTGCCTGTTATGATCAACATTTCCTTCGTTTCGACGCAAATTCTTTATTTTGATTCTCATTCCTTACGACACATATTTCCTATATTTTGATGCCCATTCCCTTGTTTTGATAAACATTTCCTTCCTTTTGATACATATTCCTCCATTTTTATGCTCATTCGCTTGTTATGATCAACATTTCCTTTGTTTCGATGCATATTCCTACATTTTGATGCTCATTCGCATGTTATGATCAACATTTTCTTCGTTTCGATGCATATTTCCTTCATTTTTATGCTCAATCGCTTGTTATGATCAACGTTTACTTTGTTTCGATGCATATTCCTTCATTTTGATGCTCATTGGCTTGTTATGATCAACATTTCCTTCATTTCGATGCATATTTCCTTTATTTAGACACTCATCCGCATGTTATGATCAACAATTTCTTCGATTTGATGCATATTTCCTTTATTTTGATGCTCATTCATTTGTTATGATCAATATTTCTTTCGTTACGACATATATTTCCTTCATTTTTATGTTCATTCGCTTGTTATAGGATCAAGTTTCAATGCATATTCCTTAATTTTGAAGCTCATTTGCATGTTATAACCATCATTTACTTCATTTCTACACATATTTCCTTCATTTTGATGTCCATTCATTTGTTATGAAAAACATTTACTTTGTTTCGATTCATATTCCTTCATTTTGATTCTCATTTGCTTGTTATGATCAACATTTCCTTCATTATGATGCATATTTCTTCATTTTGATGCACATTCGCATGTTATGATCACCATTTCCTTCATTTCGATGCTTATTCCTTCATTTTGATGTCATACGCATGTTATGATCAATATTTCCTTCGTTTCGATGTATATTTCTTTCATTTTGATGAACATTCGCTTGATATTATCAACATTTCCTTCTTTTCGATACATATTCCATCATTTTGTCCTCATTCGGTTGTTATTATCAACATTTCTTCGCTTCGATGCATATTTCCTTCATTTTGATGCTCATTCGCTTGTTATGATCAACATTTCCTTTGTTTCGACGCACATTTCCTTCATTTTGATGCTCATTTTCTCATTGCGATCAATATTTCCTTCGTTTCGATGCATATTTCCTTCATTTAGATGCTCATTCGCTTGTTATGATCAACATTTTCTTCGTTTCGATGCATATTTCCTTCATTTTGATGCTCATTTGCCTGTTATGATCAACATTTCCTTCGTTTCGACGCAAATTCCTTCATTTTGATTCTCATTCGCATGTTATGATCAACGTTTCCTTCGTTTTGAAGCATATTTCCATCATTATGATTCTCATTCGCTTGTTATATAATCAACATTTCCTTCGTTTCGATGCATATTCCTTCATTTTGATGTTCATTCACATGTTATGATCAACATTTCAATCGTTTCGATGCATATTTCCTTCATTTTGATGCACATTCGCATGTTATGATCACCATTTCCTTTGTTTCGATACATATTTCTTCATTTTGATGTTCATACGCATGTTATGATCTATATTTCCTTCGTTTCGATGCATATTTCTTTCATTTTGATGAACATTCGCTTGATATTATCAACATTTCCTTCTTTTCGATACATATTCCTTCATTTTGTCCTCATTCGCTTGTTATTATCAACATTTCTTCGCTTCGACGCATATTTCCTTCATTTTAATGCTCATTCTCTTGTTATGATCAACATTTCCTTTGTTTCGACGTACATTTCCTTCATTTTGATGTCATTTTCTCATTGCGATCAACATTTCCTTCGTTTCGATGTATATTTCCTTCATTTTGATGCTCATTCGCTTGTTATGATCAACATTTTCTTCGTTTCGACGCATATTTCCTTCATTTTAATGCTCATTTGCCTGTTATGATCAACATTTCCTTCGTTTCGATGCAAATTCCTTCATTTTGATCCTCATTCGCTTGTTATTATCAACATTTCCTTTGCTTCGATGCATATTTCCTTCATTTTGCTGCCCATTTGCTTGATATGATCAACATTTCCTTCGTTTCGATACATATTCCTTTATTTTGATCGTCATTCCCTTGTTATTATTAACATTTCCTTTGCTTCGATGCATATTTCCTTTATTTTGATGCTCATTCACCTTTTGTGATCAACTTTTCCTTCGATTCGATGCATATTCCCTTAATTTTGATGCTCAATTGCTTGTTATGATCTAGATTTCCTTTCTTTTGATGCATATTCCTTCATTTTGATTCTCATTTGCTTGTTATGATCAACATTTCCTTTATTATGATGCATATTTCTTCATTTTGATGCACATTCGCATGTTATGATCACCATTTCCTTCGTTTCGATGCATATTCCTTCATTTTGATGTTCATACACATATTATGATCAACATTTCCTTCGTTTCGATGCATAATTCTTTCATTTTGATGCCCATTCGCTTGATATGCTCAACATTTCCTTCGTTTCGATACATATTCCTTCTTTTGTCCTCATTCGCCTGTTATTATCAACATTTCCTTCGCTTCGATGCATATTTCCTTCATTTTGATGCTCATTCGCTTGTTATGATCAACATTTCCTTTGTTTCGATGCATATTCCTTCATTTTGATGCTCATTCGCATGTTATATCAACATTGTCTTCGTTTCGATGCATATTTCCTTTATTTTTATGCTCATTCGCTTGTTTGATCAACGTTTACTTTGTTTCGATGCATATTCCTTCATTTTGATGCTCATTGGCTTGTTATGATCAACTTTCCTTCGTTTCGATGCATAATTCCTTAATTTTGATGCTCATTCGCAATTTATGATCAACATTTCCTTCGTTTCGATGCATATTTACTTCATTTTGATGATAATTCGTTTGTTATGAACAACATTTCTTTAGTAACGACTCATATTTCCTTCATTTTGATGCTCATTCGCTTGTTATATGATAAAGTTTCGATGATATTCCTTCATTTTGATGTTCATTCACATGTTATAATCAACATTTACTTCGTTTTGATACATATTTCCTTCATTTTGATGCCCATTTGCTTGTAATGACAAACAATTACTTCGTTTCGATTCATATTCCTTCATTTTAATGTTCATTCGCTTGTTAGGATTAATATTTTCTTCGTTTTGATACATATTCCTTCATTTTGATGCTCATTAGCTTGTTATGATCAAAATTTCCTTTGTTTCGATGCATATTTCCTTCATTTTGATGCTCATTCGCCTTTTATGATCAATTTTTCCTTCGTTTCGATGGATATTCCCTTAATTTTGATGCTCAATCGCTTGTTATGACCAACATTTCCTTCCTTTCGATGCATATTCCTTCATTTTGATTCTTATTTGCTTGTTATGATCAACATTTCCATCATTACGATGCATATTTCTTCATTTTGATGCACATTCGCTTGTTATGATCACCATTTCCTTCGTTTAGATGCATATTCCTTCATTTTGATGTTCATACGCATGTTATAATCAACATTTCCTTTGTTTCGATGCATATCTCCTTCATTTTGATGCCCATTCGCATTATATGATCAACATTTCCTTCATTTCGATACATATTCCGTCATTTTTATCTTCATTCGATTGTTATTATCAATATTTCCTTCGCTTCGATGCATATTTCCTTCATTTTGATGCTCATTCCCTTGTTATGATCAATATTTCCTTCATTACGATGCATATTTCTTCATTTTGATGCACATTCACATGTTATAATCACCATTTCCTCTGTTTCGATGCATATTCCTTCATTTTGATTTTCATACGCATGTTATGATCAACATTTCCTTCGTTTCAATGCATATTTCATTCATTTTGATGCCCATTCGCTTGATATGATCAACATTTTATTCGTTTCGATACATATTCCTTCATTTTGATCCTCATTCGTTTTTTATTGTCAACATTTCCTTCACTTCGATGCATATTTCCTTCATTTTGATGCTCATTCGCTGGTTATGATCAACCATTCCTTCGTTTCGACGAACATTTCCTTCATTTTGATGCTCATTCGCCTGTTATGATCAACATTTCCTTCGTTTCGATGCATGTTTCCTTCATTTTGATTCTCATTTTCTCATTACGATCAACATTTCCTTCGTTTTGATGCATATTTCCTTCATTTTGATGCTCATTCGCTTGTTATGATCACCATTTCCTTTGTTTCAGTGCATATTCCTTCATTTTGATGCTCATTCATATGTTAAGATCAACATTTCCTTCGTTTCGATTCATATTTCCTTTATTTTTATGCCTATTCCCTTGTTTTGATAATCATTTCCTTCGTTTCGATACATATTCCTCCATTTTAACGCTCATTCGCTAGTTATGATCAATATTTCCTTGGTTTCGATGCATATTTCCTTCATTTTTATGCTCAATCGCTTGTTATGATCAACTTTTCCTTCGTTTCGATGCATATTCCTTCATTTTGATGCTCATTGGCCTTTTATGATCAACTTTTCCTTCGTTTTGTTGCATATTCCCTTAATTTTGATGCTCAATGGCTTGTTATGATCAACATTTCCTTCGCTTCGATGCATATTTCCTTTATTTTGATGCCCATTAGCTTGTTATGATCAACATTTCCATCATTACGATGCATATTCCTTCATTTTGATCCTCATTCACTTGTTATTATCAATATTTCCTTCGCTTCGTGCATATTCCTTCATTTTGATGTTCATATGCATGTTATGATCTACATTTCCTTCATTTCGATGCATATTCCCTTAATTTTGATGCTCAATTGCTTATTATGATCAACATTTCCTTCCTTTCGATGCATATTCTTAAATTTTGATGCACATTCGCATGTTATGATCACCATTTCCTTTATTTCGATGCATATTCCAACATTTTGATGTTCATACGCATGTTATGATCAACATTTCCTTTGTTTCATTGCATATTTCTTTCATTTTGATGCCCATTCGCTTAATATACTCAACATTTCCTTCGTTTCAATACATATTCCTTCATTTTGTCCTCATTCACTTGTTATTATCAACATTTCCTTCGCTTCGATGCATATTTCCTTCATTTTGATGCTCATTCGCTTGTTATGATCAACATTTCATTCGTTTCGACATACATTTCCTTCATTTTGATGCTCATTCGCTTGTTATGATCAACATTTCCTTCGTTTCGATGCATGTTTCCTTTATTTTGATGCTCATTTTCGCATTACGATCAACATTTCCTTCGTTTTGATGCATATTTCCTTCATTTTGATGCTCATTCGCTTGTTATGATCAACATTTCATTCGTTTCGATAAATATTCCATCATTTTAAAGCTCATTCGCTTGTTATGATCACCATTTCCTTCGTTTCGATGCATATTTCCTTCATTTTGATGCTCATTCGCTTGTTATGATCAACATTTCATTCGTTTCGATACATATTCCATCATTTTAACGCTCATTCGCTTGTTATGATCACCATTTCCTTACTTTCGATGCATATTCCTTCATTTTGATGCTCATTCGTATGTTAAGATCAACATTTCCTACGTTTCGATTCATATTTCCTTATTTTGATGCCCATTCCCTTGTTTTGATAATCATTTCCTTCGTTTCGATACATATTCCTCCATTTTAACGCTTATTCGCTTGTTATGATCAACATTTCCTTTGTTTCGATGCATATTCTTCATTTTGATGCTCATTCGCATGTTATGATCAATATTTTCTTTGTTTCGATGCATATTTCCTTCAATTTTATGCTCAATCGCTTGTTATGATCAACTTTTCCTTCGTTTCGATGCATATTCCTTCATTTTGATGCTCATTGGCCTTTTATGATCAACTTTTCCTTCGTTTCATTGTATATTCCCTTAATTTTGATGCTCAATCGCTTGTTATGATCAACATTTCCTTCGCTTCGATGCATATTTCCTTCATTTTGATGCCCATTAGCTTGTTATGATCAACATTTCCATCATTATGATGCATATTCCTTCATTTTGATCCTCATTCGCTTGTTATTATCAATATTTCCTTCGCTTCGATGCATATTCCTTCATTTTGATGTTCATATGCATGTTATGATCTACATTTCCTTCATTTCGATGCATATTCCCTTAATTTTGATGCTCAATTGTTTATTATGATCTACATTTCCTTCCTTTCGATGCATATTCCTTCATTTTGATTCACATTTGCTTGTTATAATCAACATTTTCTTCATTACGATGCATATTTCTTCATTTTGATGCACATTCTCATGTTATGATCACCATTTCCTCTGTTTCGATGCATATTCCTTCATTTTGATGTTCATACGCATGTTATGATCAACATTTCCTTTGTTTCGATGCATATTTCTTTCATTTTGATGCCCATTCCTTCATTTTGTCCTCATTCGCTTGTTATTATCAACATTTCCTTCGCTTCGATGCATATTTCCTTCATTTTGATGCCCATTCGCTTGATATGATAAACATTTCCTTCGTTTCGATACATATTCCTTTGTTTTGATCCTCATTCTCTTGTTATTATTAACATTTTTTTCGCTTCGATGCATATTTTCTTTATTTTGATGCTCATTCACCTTTTGTGATCAACTTTTCCTTCTTTTCGATGCATATTCCCTTAAATTTGATGCTCAATTGCTTGTTATGATCTACATTTCCTTTCTTGTGATGCATATTCCTTCATTTTGATTCTCATTTGCTTGTTATGATCAACATTTCCTTCATTACGATGCATATTTCTTCATTTTGATGCACATTCGCATGTTATGATCACTATTTCCTTCGTTTCGATGCATATTCCTTCATTTTGATATTCATACGCATGTTATGATCAATATTTCCTTCGTTTCGATGCATATTTCTTTCATTTTGTTGAACATTCGCTTGATATGATCAACATTTCCTTCTTTTCGATACATATTCCTTCATTTTGTCCTCATTCGCTTGTTATTATCAACATTTCTTCTCTTCGATGCATATTTTCTTTATTTTGATGCTCATTCGCTTGTTATGATCAATATTTTCTTCGTTTCGAGGCATATTTCCTTCATTTTGATGCTCATTTGCCTATTATGATCAACATTTCCTTCGTTTCGACGCAAATTCGTTCATTTTGATTCTCATTCGCATGTTATAATCAACGTTCCTTCATTTCGAAGCATATTTCCATCATTTTGATTCACATTTGCTTGTTATATAATCAACATTTCCTTCGTTTAGATGCATATTCTTTCATTTTGATGCTCATTCACATGTTATGATCAACATTTCATTCGTTTTGATGCATATTTCCTTCATTTTGATGTCCATTCGCTTTATATGATCAACATTTAGAAACATATTCCGTCATTTTGATCCTCATTCGCTTGTTATTATCAACATTTCCTTCGCTTCAATGCATATTTCCTTCACTTTGATGCCCATTCGCTTGATATGATCAACATTTCCTTCGTTTCGATACATATTCCTTTATTTTGATTCTCATTCGCTTGTTATTATTAACATTTTTTTAGCTTCGATGCATATTTCCTTTATTTTGATGCTCATTCACCTTTTGTGATCAACTTTTCCTTCGATTCGATGCATATTCCCTTAACTTTGATGCTCAATTGCTTGTTATGATCTAGATTTCCTTCCTTACGATGCAAATTCCTTCATTTTGATTCTTATTCGCATGTTATGATCAACGTTTCCTTCGTTTTGAAACATATTTCCTTCATTTTGATTCTCATTCTCTTATTTATGATTAACATTTCCTTCATTTCGATGCATATTCCTTCATTTTGATGCTCATTCCCTTGTTATGATCAATATTTCCTTAGTTTCGACGCACATTTCCTTCATTTTGATGCTCGTTCGCTTGTTATGATCAACATTTCCTTCGTTTCGATGCATGTTTCCTTCATTTTGATGCTCATTCTCTCATTACGATCAACATTTCCTTCGTTTTGATGCATATTTACTTTATTTTGATGCTTATTCGCTTGTTATGATCAACATTTTATTCGTTTCGATGCATATTTCCTACATTTTGATGCTCATATGCTTGTTATGATCGCCATTTCCTTCGTTTCGATGCAAATTCCTTCATTTTGATTCTCATCCGCGTGTAATGATCAACGTTTCCTTCGTTTCGAAGCATATTTCCTTCATTTTGATTCTCATTCTCTTGTTATATGATCACCATTTCCTTCATTTCGATGCATATTCCTTCATTTTGATGTTCATACGCATATTATGATCAACATTTCCTTCGTTTCGATGCATATTTATTTCATTTTGATGCCCATTCGCTTGATATGCTCAACATTTCCTTCGTTTCGATACATATTCCTTCATTTTGTCCTCATTCGCCTGTTATTATCAACATTTCCTTAGCTTCGATGCATATTTCCTTCATTTTGATGCTCATTCGCTTGTTATGATCAACATTTCCTTTGTTTCGATGCATATTCCATCATTTTGATGCTCATTCGCATGTTATACAACATTTTCTTCGTTTCGATGCATATTTCCTTTATTTTTATGTTCATTCGCTTGTTATGATCGACGTTTACTTTGTTTCGATGCATATTCCTTCATTTTGATGCTCATTGGCTTGTTATGATCAACTTTCCTTCGTTTCGATGCATATTTCCTAAATTTTGATGCTCATTCGCAATTTATGATCAACATTTCCTTCGTTTCGATGCATATTTACTTCATTTTGATGATAATCGTTTGTTATGAACAACATTTCTTTAGTTACGACACATATTTCCTTCATTTTGATGCTCATTCGCTTGTTATATGATAAAGTGTCGATGACATTCCTTCATTTTGATGCTCATTCGCACGTTATAATCAACATTTACTTCGTTTTGATACATATTTCCTTAATTTTGATGCCCATTTGCTTGTAATGACAAACAATTACTTCGTTTCGATTCATATTCCTTCATTTTAATGTTCATTCGCTTGTTAGGATCAATATTTTCTTCGTTTCGATGCATATTCCTTCATTTTGACGCTCATTAGCCTGTTATGATCAACATTTCCTTTGTTTCGATGCATATTTCCTTCATTTTGATGCTCATTCGCCTTTTATGATCAATTTTTCCTTCGTTTCGATGGATATTCCCTTAATTTTGATGCTTAATTGCTTGTTATGACCAACATTTCCTTCCTTTCGATGCATATTCCTTCATTTTGATTCTTATTTGCTTGTTATGATCAACATTTCCATCATTACGATGCATATTTCTTCATTTTGATGCACATTCGCTTGTTATGATCACCATTTCCTTCGTTTAGATGCATATTCCTTCATTTTGATGTTCATACGCATGTTATAATCAACATTTCCTTTGTTTCGATGCATATCTCCTTCATTTTGATGCCCATTCGCTTTATATGATCAACATTTCCTTCGTTTCGATACATATTCCGTCATTTTTATCTTCATTCGCTTGTTATTATCAACATTTCCTTCGCTTCGATGCATATTTCCTTCATTTTGATGCCCATTCGCTTGATATGATCAACATTTCCTTAGTTTCTATATATATTCCTTTATTTTGATCCTCATTCGCTTGTTATTATGAACATTTCCTTCGCTTCGATGCATATTTCCTTTATTTTGATGCTCATTCTCCTTTTGTGTTCAACTTTTCCTTCGTTTCGATGCATATTCCCTTAATTTTGATGCTCAATTGCTTGTTATGATCTACATTTCCTTCCTTTTGAAGCATATTCCTTCATTTTGATTCTCATTTGTTTGTTATGATCAACATTTCCTTCATTACGATGCATATTTCTTCATTTTGATGCACATTCGCATGTTATGATCACCATTTCCTTTGTTTCGATGCATATTTCTTCATTTTGATGTTCATACGCATGTTATGATCTATATTTCCTTCGTTTCGATGCATATTTCTTTCATTTTGATGAACATTCGCTTGATATTATCAACATTTCCTTCTTTTCGATACATATTCCTTCATTTTGTCCTCATTCGCTTGTTATTATCAACATTTCTTCGCTTCGATGCATATTTCCTTCATTTTAATGCTCATTCGCTTGTTATGATCAACATTTCCTTTGTTTCGACGTACATTTCCTTCATTTTGATGCTCATTTTCTCATTGCGATCAACATTTCCTTCGTTTCGATGCATATTTCCTTCATTTTGATGCTCATTCGCTTGTTATGATCAACATTTTCTTCGTTTCGACGCATATTTCCTTCATTTTGATGCTCATTTGCCTGTTATGATCAACATTTCCTTCGTTTCGACGCAAATTCCTTCATTTTAATTCTCATTCGCATGTTATGATCAACGTTTCCTTCGTTTTGAAGCATATTTCCATCATTTTGATTCTCTTTAGCTTGTTATATAATCAACATTTCCTTCGTTTCGATGCATATTCCTTCATTTTGATGTTCATTCACATGTTATGATCAACATTTTATTCATTTCGATGCATATTTCCTTTATTTTGATGCTCATTCGCTAGTAATGATCAAAATTTCATTCGTTTCGATACATATTCCATCATTTTAACGCTCATTCACTTGTTATGATCACCATTTCCTTCGTTTCGATGCATATTCCTTCATTTTGATGCTCATTCGTATGTTATGATCAACATTTCCTTTGTTTCGATTCATATTTCCTATATTTTGATGCCCATTCCTTTGTTTTGATAAACATTTCCTTCGTTTGGATACATATTCCTCCATTTTAATGATCATTTGCTTGTTATGATCAACATTTCCTTTATTTTGATGCATATTCCTTCATTTTGATGCTCATTCACATGTAATGATCAACATTTCCTTCATTTCGATACATATTCCTCCATTTTAATGCTCATTCGCTTGTTATGATCAACATTTCCTTCGTTTCGACACATATTCCTTCATTTTGATGTTCATACGCATGTTATGATCAATATTTCCTTCGTTTCGATGCATATTTCTTTTATTTTGATGAACATTCGCTTGATATGATCAACATTTCCTTCGTTTCGATACATATTCTTTCCTTTTGTCCTCATTCGCTTGTTATTATCAACATTTCTTCTCTTCGATGCATATTTCCTTCATTTTGATGCTCATTCGCTTGTTATGATCAATATTTCCATTGTTTCGACGCACATTTCCTTTATTTTGATGCTTATTCGCTTGTTATGATCAATATTTCCTTCGTTTCGATGCATGTTTCCTTCATTTTGATGCTAATTTTCTCATTACGATCAACATTTCCTTCGTTTCGATGCATATTTCCTTCATTTTGATGCTCATTCGCTTTTTACGATAAACATTTCCTTCGTTTCGATGCAAATTGCTTCATTTTAATTCTCATTCGTTACGACACATATTTCCTTCATTACGATGCATATTTCTTCATTTTGATGCACATTCGCATGTTATGATCAACATTTCCTCTGTTTCGATGCATATTCCTTCATTTTGATGTTCATACGCATGTTATGATCAATATTTCCTTCGTTTCGATGCATATTTCTTTCATTTTGATGCTTATTCGCTTGTTATGATCAATATTTCCTTCGTTTCGATGCATGTTTCCTTCATTTTGATGCTCATTTTCTGATTACGATCAACATTTTCTTCGTTTCGATGCATATTCCCTTCATCATTAATGCTCATTCACTTGTTATGATCAACATTTTCTTCGTTTCGGTGCATATTTCCTTCATTTTGACTCTCATTTGCCTGTTATGATCAACATTTCCTTCGTTTCGACACAAATTCTTTATTTTGATTCTCATTCGTTACGACACATATTTCCTATATTTTGATGCCCATCCCTTGTTTTGATAAACATTTCCTTCGTTTTGATACATATTCCTCCATTTTTATGCTCATTCGCTTGTTATGATCAACATTTCCTTTGTTTCGATGCATATTCCTACATTTTGATGCTCATTCGCATGTTATGATCAACATTTTCTTCGTTTCGATGCATATTTCCTTCATTTTTATGCTCAATCGCTTGTTATGATCAACGTTTACTTTGTTTCGATGCATATTCCTTCATTTTGATGCTCATTGGCTTGTTATGATCAACATTTCCTTCGTTTCAATGCATATTTCCTTTATTTAGACACTTATTCGCATGTTATGATCAACAATTTCCTCAATTTGATGCATATTTCCTTTATTTTGATGCTCATTCATTTGTTATGATCAATATTTCTTTCGTTACGACACATATTTCCTTCATTTTTATGTTCATTCGCTTGTTATAGGATCAAGTTTCAATGCATATTCCTTAATTTTGAAGCTCATTTGCATGTTATAACCATCATTTACTTCATTTCTACACATATTTCCTTCATTTTGATGTCCATTCATTTGTTATGACAAACATTTACTTTGTTTCGAATCATATTCCTTCCTTTCGATGCATATTCCTTCATTTTGATTCTCATTTACTTGTTATGATCAACATTTCCTTCATTATGATGCATATTTCTTCATTTTGATGCACATTCGCATGTTATGATCACCATTTCCTTCATTTCGATGCATATTTCTTCATTTTGATGTCATACGCATGTTATGATCCATATTTCCTTCGTTTCGATGCATATTTCTTTTATTTTGATGAACATTCGCTTGATATGATCAACATTTCCTTCGTTTCGATACATATTCCCTCCTTTTGTCCTCATTCGCTTGTTATTATCAACATTTCTTCGCTTCGATGCATATTTCCTTCATTTTGATGCTCATTCGCTTGTTATGATCAATATTTCTATTGTTTCGACGCACATTTCCTTCATTTTGATGCTTATTCGCTTGTTATGATCAATATTTCCTTCGTTTCGATGCATGTTTCCTTCATTTTGATGCTAATTTTCTCATTACGATCAACATTTCCTTCGTTTCGATGCATATTTCCTTCATTTTGATGCTCATTCGCTTTACGATAAACATTTCCTTTGTTTCGATTCAAATTCCTTCATTTTGATTCTCATTCGTTACGACACATATTTCCTTCATTGCGATGCATATTTCTTCATTTTGATGCACATTCGCATGTAATGATCATCATTTTCTCTGTTTCGATGCATATTCCTTCATTTTGATGTTCATACGCATGTTATGATCAATATTTCCTTCGTTTCGATGCATATTTCTTTCATTTTGATGCTTATTCGCTTGTTATGATCAATATTTCCTTCGTTTCGATGCATGTTTCCTTCATTTTGATGCTCATTTTCTGATTACGATCAACATTTCCTTCGTTTCGATGCATATTTCCTTCATCATTAATGCTCATTAACTTGTTATGATCAACATTTTCTTCGTTTCGATGCATATTTCCTTCATTTTGACGCTTATTTGCCTGTTATGATCAACATTTCCTTCGTTTCGACGCAAATTCTTTATTTTGATTTTCATTCGTTACGATACATATTTCCTATATTTTGATGCCCATTCCCTTGTTTTGATAAACATTTCCTTCGTTTTGATACATATTCCTCCATTTTTATGCTCATTCGCTTGTTATGATCAACATTTCCTTTGTTTCGATGCATATTCCTACATTTTGATGCTCATTCGCATGTTATGATCAATATTTTCTTCGTTTCGATGCATATTTCCTTCATTTTTATGCTCAATCGCTTGTTATGATCAACGTTTACTTTGTTTCGATGCATATTCCTTCATTTTGATGCTCATTGGCTTGTTATGATCAACATTTCCTTCGTTTCGATGCATATTTCCTTTATTTAGACACTCATTCGCCTGTTATGATCAACAATTTCTTCGATTTGATGTATATTTCCTTTATTTTGATGCTCATTCATTTGTTATGATCAATATTTCTTTCATTACGACACATATTTCCTTCATTTTTATGTTCATTCGCTTGTTATAGGATCAAGTTTCAATGCATATTCCTTAATTTTGAAGCTCATTTGCATGTTATAACCATCATTTAATTCATTTCTACACATATTTCTTCATTTCGATGTCCATTCATTTGTTATGAAAAACATTTACTTTGTTTCGATTCATATTCCTTCCTTTCGATGCATATTCCTTCATTTTGATTCTCATTTGCTTGTTATGATCAACATTTCCTTCATTATGATGCATATTTCTTCATTTTGATGCACATTCGCATGTTATGTTCACCATTTTCTTCATTTCGATGCTTATTCCTTCATTTTGATGTCATACGCATGTTATGATCAATATTTCCTTCATTTCGATGCATATTTCTTTTATTTTGATGAACATTCGCTTGATATGATCAACATTTCCTTCGTTTCGATACATATTCCTTCCTTTTGTCCTCATTCGCTTGTTATTATCAACATTTCTTCGCTTCGATGCATATTTCCTTCATTTTGATGCTCATTAGCTTGTTATGATCAATATTTCCGTTGTTTCGACGCACATTTCCTTCATTTTGATGCTTATTCGCTTGTTATGATCAATATTTCCTTCGTTTCGATGCATGTTCCCTTCATTTTGATGCTAATTTTCTCATTACGATCAACATTTCCTTCGTTTCGATGCATATTTCCTTCATTTTGATGCTCATTCGCTTTTTACGATAAACATTTCCTTCGTTTCGATGCAAATTCCTTCATTTTGATTCTCATTCGTTACGACACATATTTCCTTCATTACGATGCATATTTCTTCATTTTGATGCACATTCGCATGTTTTGATGCACATTTCTTCGCTTCGACGCATATTTCCTTCATTTTAATGCTCATTCTCTTGTTATGATCAACATTTCCTTTGTTTCGACGTACATTTCCTTCATTTTGATGTCATTTTCTCATTGCGATCAACATTTCCTTCGTTTCGATGTATATTTCCTTCATTTTGATGCTCATTCGCTTGTTATGATCAACATTTTCTTCGTTTCGACGCATATTTCCTTCATTTTAATGCTCATTTGCCTGTTATGATCAACATTTCCTTCGTTTCGACGCAAATTCCTTCATTTTGATTCTCATTCGCATGTTCTGATCAACGTTTCCTTCGTTTTGAAGCATATTTCCATCATTTTGATTCTCATTAGCTTGTTATATAATCAACATTTCCTTCGTTTCGATGCATATTCCTTCATTTTGATGTTCATTCACATGTTATGATCAACATTTTATTCATTTCGATGCATATTTCCTTTATTTTGATGCTCATTCGCTAGTAATGATCAAAATTTCATTCGTTTCGATACATATTCCATCATTTTAACGCTCATTCACTTGTTATGATCACCATTTCCTTCGTTTCGATGCATATTCCTTCATTTTGATGCTCATTCGTATGTTATGATCAACATTTCCTTTGTGTCGATTCATATTTCCTATATTTTGATGCCCATTCCCTTGTTTTGATAAACATTTCCTTCGTTTCGATACATATTCCTCCATTTTAATGATCATTTGCTTGTTATGATCAACATTTCCTTTATTTTGATGCATATTCCTTCATTTTGATGCTCATTCACATGTAATGATCAACATTTCCTTCATTTCGATACATATTCCTCCATTTTAATGCTCATTCGCTTGTTATGATCAACATTTCCTTCGTTTCGACACATATTCCTTCATTTTGATGTTCATACGCATGTTATGATCAATATTTCCTTCGTTTCGATGCATATTTCTTTTATTTTGATGAACATTCGCTTGATATGATCAACATTTCCTTCGTTTCGATACATATTCTTTCCTTTTGTCCTCATTCGCTTGTTATTATCAACATTTCTTCGCTTCGATGCATATTTCCTTCATTTTGATGCTCATTCGCTTGTTATGATCAATATTTCCGTTGTTTCGACGCACATTTCCTTCATTTTGATGCTTATTCGCTTGTTATGATCAATATTTCCTTCGTTTCGATGCATGTTTCCTTCATTTTGATGCTAATTTTCTCATTACGATCAACATTTCCTTCGTTTCGATGCATATTTCCTTCATTTTGATGCTCATTCGCTTTTTACGATAAACATTTCCTTCGTTTCGATGCAAATTGCTTCATTTTAATTCTCATTCGTTACGACACATATTTCCTTCATTACGATGCATATTTCTTCATTTTGATGCACATTCGCATGTTATGATCAACATTTCCTCTGTTTCGATGCATATTCCTTCATTTTGATGTTCATACGCATGTTATGATCAATATTTCCTTCGTTTCGATGCATATTTCTTTCATTTTGATGCTTATTCGCTTGTTATGATCAATATTTCCTTCGTTTCGATGCATGTTTCCTTCATTTTAATGCTCATTTTATGATTACGATCAACATTTCCTTCGTTTCGATGCATATTTCCTTCATCATTAATGCTCATTCACTTGTTATGATCAATATTTTCTTCGTTTCGATGCATATTTCCTTCATTTTGACGCTCATTTGCCTGTTATGATCAACATTTCCTTCGTTTCGACGCAAATTCTTTATTTTGATTCTCATTCCTTACGACACATATTTCCTATATTTTGATGCCCATTCCCTTGTTTTGATAAACATTTCCTTCCTTTTGATACATATTCCTCCATTTTTATGCTCATTCGCTTGTTATGATCAACATTTCCTTTGTTTCGATGCATATTCCTACATTTTGATGCTCATTCGCATGTTATGATCAACATTTTCTTCGTTTCGATGCATATTTCCTTCATTTTTATGCTCAATCGCTTGTTATGATCAACGTTTACTTTGTTTCGATGCATATTCCTTCATTTTGATGCTCATTGGCTTGTTATGATCAACATTTCCTTCATTTCGATGCATATTTCCTTTATTTAGACACTCATCCGCATGTTATGATCAACAATTTCTTCGATTTGATGCATATTTCCTTTATTTTGATGCTCATTCATTTGTTATGATCAATATTTCTTTCGTTACGACATATATTTCCTTCATTTTTATGTTCATTCGCTTGTTATAGGATCAAGTTTCAATGCATATTCCTTAATTTTGAAGCTCATTTGCATGTTATAACCATCATTTACTTCATTTCTACACATATTTCCTTCATTTTGATGTCCATTCATTTGTTATGAAAAACATTTACTTTGTTTCGATTCATATTCCTTCATTTTGATTCTCATTTGCTTGTTATGATCAACATTTCCTTCATTATGATGCATATTTCTTCATTTTGATGCACATTCGCATGTTATGATCACCATTTCCTTCATTTCGATGCTTATTCCTTCATTTTGATGTCATACGCATGTTATGATCAATATTTCCTTCGTTTCGATGTATATTTCTTTCATTTTGATGAACATTCGCTTGATATTATCAACATTTCCTTCTTTTCGATACATATTCCATCATTTTGTCCTCATTCGGTTGTTATTATCAACATTTCTTCGCTTCGATGCATATTTCCTTCATTTTGATGCTCATTCGCTTGTTATGATCAACATTTCCTTTGTTTCGACGCACATTTCCTTCATTTTGATGCTCATTTTCTCATTGCGATCAATATTTCCTTCGTTTCGATGCATATTTCCTTCATTTAGATGCTCATTCGCTTGTTATGATCAACATTTTCTTCGTTTCGATGCATATTTCCTTCATTTTGATGCTCATTTGCCTGTTATGATCAACATTTCCTTCGTTTCGACGCAAATTCCTTCATTTTGATTCTCATTCGCATGTTATGATCAACGTTTCCTTCGTTTTGAAGCATATTTCCATCATTATGATTCTCATTCGCTTGTTATATAATCAACATTTCCTTCGTTTCGATGCATATTCCTTCATTTTGATGTTCATTCACATGTTATGATCAACATTTCAATCGTTTCGATGCATATTTCCTTCATTTTGATGCACATTCGCATGTTATGATCACCATTTCCTTTGTTTCGATACATATTTCTTCATTTTGATGTTCATACGCATGTTATGATCTATATTTCCTTCGTTTCGATGCATATTTCTTTCATTTTGATGAACATTCGCTTGATATTATCAACATTTCCTTCTTTTCGATACATATTCCTTCATTTTGTCCTCATTCGCTTGTTATTATCAACATTTCTTCGCTTCGACGCATATTTCCTTCATTTTAATGCTCATTCTCTTGTTATGATCAACATTTCCTTTGTTTCGACGTACATTTCCTTCATTTTGATGTCATTTTCTCATTGCGATCAACATTTACTTCGTTTCGATGTATATTTCCTTCATTTTGATGCTCATTCGCTTGTTATGATCAACATTTTCTTCGTTTCGACGCATATTTCCTTCATTTTAATGCTCATTTGCCTGTTATGATCAACATTTCCTTCGTTTCGACGCAAATTCCTTCATTTTGATTCTCATTCGCATGTTCTGATCAACGTTTCCTTCGTTTTGAAGCATATTTCCATCATTTTGATTCTCATTAGCTTGTTATATAATCAACATTTCCTTCGTTTCGATGCATATTCCTTCATTTTGATGTTCATTCACATGTTATGATCAACATTTTATTCATTTCGATGCATATTTCCTTTATTTTGATGCTCATTCGCTAGTAATGATCAAAATTTCATTCGTTTCGATACATATTCCATCATTTTAACGCTCATTCACTTGTTATGATCACCATTTCCTTCGTTTCGATGCATATTCCTTCATTTTGATGCTCATTCGTATGTTATGATCAACATTTCCTTTGTGTCGATTCATATTTCCTATATTTTGATGCCCATTCCCTTGTTTTGATAAACATTTCCTTCGTTTCGATACATATTCCTCCATTTTAATGATCATTTGCTTGTTATGATCAACATTTCCTTTATTTTGATGCATATTCCTTCATTTTGATGCTCATTCACATGTAATGATCAACATTTCCTTCATTTCGATACATATTCCTCCATTTTAATGCTCATTCGCTTGTTATGATCAACATTTCCTTCGTTTCGACACATATTCCTTCATTTTGATGTTCATACGCATGTTATGATCAATATTTCCTTCGTTTCGATGCATATTTCTTTTATTTTGATGAACATTCGCTTGATATGATCAACATTTCCTTCGTTTCGATACATATTCTTTCCTTTTGTCCTCATTCGCTTGTTATTATCAACATTTCTTCGCTTCGATGCATATTTCCTTCATTTTGATGCTCATTCGCTTGTTATGATCAATATTTCCGTTGTTTCGACGCACATTTCCTTCATTTTGATGCTTATTCGCTTGTTATGATCAATATTTCCTTCGTTTCGATGCATGTTTCCTTCATTTTGATGCTAATTTTCTCATTACGATCAACATTTCCTTCGTTTCGATGCATATTTCCTTCATTTTGATGCTCATTCGCTTTTTACGATAAACATTTCCTTCGTTTCGATGCAAATTGCTTCATTTTAATTCTCATTCGTTACGACACATATTTCCTTCATTACGATGCATATTTCTTCATTTTGATGCACATTCGCATGTTATGATCAACATTTCCTCTGTTTCGATGCATATTCCTTCATTTTGATGTTCATACGCATGTTATGATCAATATTTCCTTCGTTTCGATGCATATTTCTTTCATTTTGATGCTTATTCGCTTGTTATTATCAATATTTCCTTCGTTTCGATGCATGTTTCCTTCATTTTGATGCTCATTTTCTGATTACGATCAACATTTCCTTCGTTTCGATGCATATTTCCTTCATCATTAATGCTCATTCACTTGTTATGATCAACATTTTCTTCGTTTCGATGCATATTTCCTTCATTTTGACGATCATTTGCCTGTTATGATCAACATTTCCTTCGTCTCGACGCAAATTCTTTATTTTGATTCTCATTCGTTACAACACATATTTCCTATATTTTGATGCCCATCCCTTGTTTTGATAAACATTTCCTTCGTTTCGATACATATTCCTCCATTTTTATGCTCATTCGCTTGTTATGATCAACATTTCCTTTGTTTCGATGCATATTCCTACATTTTGATGCTCATTCGCATGTTATGATCAATATTTTCTTCGTTTCGATGCATATTTCCTTCATTTTTATGCTCAATCGCTTGTTATGATCAACGTTTACTTTGTTTCGATGCACATTCCTTCATTTTGATGCTCATTGGCTTGTTATGATCAACATTTCCTTCGTTTCAATGCATATTTCCTTTATTTAGACACTCATTCGCATGTTATGATCAACAATTTCTTCGATTTGATGCATATTTCTTTTATTTTGATGCTCATTCATTTGTTATGATCAATATTTCTTTCGTTACGACACATATTTCCTTCATTTTTATGTTCATTCGCTTGTTATAGGATCAAGTTTCAATGCATATTCCTTAATTTTGAAGCTCATTTACATGTTATAACCATCATTTACTTCATTTCTACACATATTTCCTTCATTTTGATGTCCATTCATTTGTTATGACAAACATTTACTTTGTTTCGATTCATATTCCTTCCTTTCGATGCATATTCCTTCATTTTGATTCTCATTTGCTTGTTATGATCAACATTTCCTTCATTATGATGCATATTTCTTCATTTTGATGTACATTCGCATGTTATGATCACCATTTCCTTCATTTCGATGCTTATTTCTTCATTTTGATGTCATACGCATGTTATGATCAATATTTCCTTCGTTTCGATGCATATTTCTTTTATTTTGATGAACATTCGCTTGATATGATCAACATTTCCTTCGTTTTGATACATATTCCCTCCTTTTGTCCTCATTCGCTTGTTATTATCAACATTTCTTCGCTTCGATGCATATTTCCTTCATTTTGATGCTCATTCGCTTGTTATGATCAATATTTATGTTGTTTCGACGCACATTTCCTTCATTTTGATGCTTATTCGCTTGTTATGATCAATATTTCCTTCGTTTCGATGCATGTTTCCTTCATTTTGATGCTAATTTTCTCATTACGATCAACATTTCCTTCGTTTCGATGCATATTTCCTTCATTTTGATGCTCATTTGCTTTTTACGATAAACATTTCCTTTGTTTCGATGCAAATTCCTTCATTTTGATTCTCATTCGTTACGACACATATTTCCTTCATTACGATGCATATTTCTTCATTTTGATGCACATTCGCATGTTATGATCATCATTTCCTCTGTTTCGATGCATATTCCTTCATTTTGATGTTCATACGCATGTTATGATCAATATTTCCTTCGTTTCGATGCATATTTCTTTAATTTTGATGTTTATTCGCTTGTTATGATCAATATTTCCTTCGTTTCGATGCATGTTTCCTTCATTTTGATGCTCATTTTCTGATTACGATCAACATTTCCTTCGTTTCGATGCATATTTCCTTCATCATTAATGCTTATTCACTTGTTATGATCAACATTTTCTTCGTTTCGATGCATATTTCCTTCATTTTGACTCTTATTTGCCTGTTATGATCAACATTTCCTTCGTTTCCACGCAAATTCTTTATTTTGATTTTCATTCGTTACGACACATATTTCCTATATTTTGATGCCCATTCCCTTGTTTTGATAAACATTTCCTTCGTTTTGATACATATTCCTCCATTTTTATGCTCATTCGCTTGTTATGATCAACATTTCCTTTGTTTCGATGCATATTCCTACATTTTGATGCTCATTCGCATGTTATGATCAACATTTTCTTCGTTTCGATGCATATTTCCTTCATTTTTATGCTCAATCGCTTGTTATGATCAACGTTTACTTTGTTTCGATGCATATTCCTTCATTTTGATGCTCATTGGCTTGTTATGATCAACATTTCCTTCGTTTCGATGCATATTTCCTTTATTTAGACACTAATTCGCATGTTATGATCAACAATTTCTTCGATTTGATGCATATTTCCTTTATTTTGATGCTCATTCATTTGTTATGATCAATATTTCTTTCGTTACGACACATATTTCCTTCATTTTTATGTTCATTCGCTTGTTATAGGATCAAGTTTCAATGCATATTCCTTAATTTTGAAGCTCATTTGCATGTTATAACCTTCATTTACTTCATTTCTACACATATTTCTTCATTTCGATGTCCATTCATTTGTTATGAAAAACATTTACTTTGTTTCGATTCATATTCCTTCCTTTCGATGCATATTCCTTCATTTTGATTCTCATTTGCTTGTTATGATCAACATTTCCTTCATTATGATGCATATTTCTTCATTTTGATGCACATTCGCATGTTATGATCACCATTTCCTTCATTTCGATGCTTATTCCTTCATTTTGATGTCATACGCATGTTATGATCAATATTTCCTTCGTTTCGATGCATATTTCTTTTATTTTGATGAACATTCGCTTGATATGATCAACATTTCCTTCGTTTCGATACATATTCCTTCCTTTTGTCCTCATTCGCTTGTTATTATCAACATTTCTTCGCTTCGATGTATATTTCCTTCATTTTGATGCTCATTAGCTTGTTATGATCAATATTTCCGTTGTTTCGACGCACATTTCCTTCATTTTGATGCTTATTCGCTTGTTATGATCAATATTTCCTTCGTTTCGATGCATGTTCCCTTCATTTTGATGCTAATTTTCTCATTACGATCAACATTTCCTTCGTTTCGATGCATATTTCCTTCATTTTGATGCTCATTCGCTTTTTACGATAAACATTTCCTTCGTTTCGATGCAAATTCCTTCATTTTGATTCTCATTCGTTACGACACATATTTCCTTCATTACGATGCATATTTCTTCATTTTGATGCACATTCGCATGTTATGATCATCATTTCCTTTGTTTCGATGCATATTCCTTCATTTTGAAGTTCATACGCATGTTATGATCAATATTTCCTTCGTTTCGATGCATATTTCTTTCATTTTGATGCTTATTCGCTTGTTATGATCAATATTTCTTTCGTTTCGATGCATGTTTCCTTCGTTTTGATGCTCATTTTCTGATTACGATCAATATTTCCTTCGTTTCGATGCATATTTCCTTCATCATTAATGCTCATTCACTTGTTATGATCAACATTTTCTTCGTTTCGATGCATATTTCCTTCATTTTGACTCTTATTTGCCTGTTATGATCAACATTTCC